>JARQZK010002346.1:40000-116375 GCA_030704885.1 Cynegetis impunctata | reverse complement strand
TTTGTGTTCTAAAAACGACAAATCATTATACATTTTTCTGTTTGCAACAAATTCTTCATTAATGCATTGAACAGTTTGATTAATAACGACTTCATCACCTTTATCTCAAAAGTTCTCAGTGATTATGCAATCAGGTTTGTCTTCTTCAGCATTGAATAGTGCTGTGATTTAAAACCAAATCATATTTAAAAATTTTAATGGAATAATTTCTGTATGCTTATTTGCCACTATTTCAATTTGATGTTGAGCTATCTGGTGCTAGCTTCCAAATATTTACAAATACAACGTATTTCTTTATTTAAAACATACCTATCAGAGCAAATAGTAAATATTTCCAAAGAAAATGAAAAAAATTATTTTTCAAGAATTTGATAAAATGAAAAAACTACATCGTTTTATTTATTTATTCATTTATTTATTTATTTAACAACAAGGAATACAAACAGGATGTGTTACCCAAAACAGTATTCGCTAAATTACAATTAAAAGGATAAATAATGTATGTAATTGACTTAGAAATTAAAATTTATAATTTGTTTTTTTTATACAATTTTATACAATTTTACAAATGATAAGATAAAATAAATCCCTATTCCAAAAATTTACGTTGTATCGCAACCGCGGATCTAGAACAGTAAACGAAATGCTTTGTAGAATGCTAGGCACTGACAACAAATTATTAATTATTTTTTGTAAGAAAATGAAATCTGCTATTTTTCTTCGATCTGCCAAGCTTATTAGTTCAAAAATTTTGCGAGCTTCGGTAATAATAATAATAATAATAATTCTTTATTAATCCATTATGGCCATCTGCCAAGTATTCCGCTATACTATAATAAGATTTTTCAATCAATATGTGTTTAATGGTTTTTTTGACTCATTGAATCTCTTGATTTCATCTGGTAAATTATTGAAAAATTTTATGCCCTTATAAGATGGGGAGAGTTCAAATTTCGTTGTCCTATGTTGAGGTAGACACAATGTTTCAAAGTTTCTCGTACAATAATTGTGATAGTTCGACAATCCATTAAAACTTCCAATATTACGTTTCATAAACAACAGACATTTGTATATATAAATACAAGGGACCGTCAAAATGCGATGTTTGATGAAGAGCGGTCTACAGGAGGAAAGTGGGCTGATATTGAAGATCAGACGCATTATCCTTTTTTGTACTAAAAATATCCTATCTACGTCAACTGAAGCCCCCCATAACAAGATGTTGAATTGCAGATGGCTGTATACCAAACTGTAATACACATCTAAAATTGACTTGGATGGCAAACACATTTTTAATTTATTTATAGCATAATAGGATGCATTCAACTTTTTACTCAATACATTAATGTGTTCACACCATCTCAAAGTACTATCGAGATGAACACCCAAAAACTTAACTTTTTCCGAAGAAGAAATTTTCACATATCCCAACTGGAGGGTCAATGGAACAGTGTCCCTGATTCCGAAAGAAATAATCTTAGTTTTTTCCACATTGACAATGAGCGCATTAGCACTACACCAGTCCATGAAGCTCCTTATCAGTATGCTGCAGCAAGAAAGGAGTTCATTAATATTTCTAGAGTCTGCTAATATGGCTAGCGTACATGGAGTTGCAAATTAAAGATGCAAAGTTTAATCTACTGAACACAAAAGAATAGTACAAAGTTAAAAAAGTTTTTTTATATCGAAAGAGTTTACCTTTGCGCAATATAAACCCAAGCATTTTGTTTGAGCTACTTATAACCTTTTCAATGTGCTGTTTAAACAGGAGTTTACTGTCAAAGGTAACCCCTAAATCTACAATATTCTCTACCTCCGTAAGCTGCTGGACGTTAAGCGAATATTGAAATTGAAATATATTGACATTTCGAGGAAATGAAATTTTAAAACATTTTTCAAAATTTCAAAATAGATAATTATTATTACAGTAGTCATATAATCTTTTTAAATCGTTTCTCGAAAAAAGGTCATTCTTCGGTTTGAAATTTTTTTTATGTAATCAACTTTGTCAAGTAGTTTCAATATAACTTTCTAGCATATATTACCAAGTACGGATAGGAGGCTTATCGGTCTCTAGCTTTTAGTAAAAGAATAAGACCTATTGAAGAAAAACTCGTGTCGGTTATATATAAACGTATGGGATATTAAGAGGCAGAAATAATTGCAACCGATAATAATAAATCGAATCTCGTCAAACTGTATACATTCTCGTTGAATGATATTCATTTTTATATCTGTAGAAAAAATAAAACTTCCATCATATAATTCATACAGTTGGATGGTTACTGATAAGATGAAAGCTCGGACGAAAGTTGAAATCTGGTTTATTCGAAATCAATGATATTTATTAGAATGACTAAACCTTTCATTGATAGGTGCAAACTAGATTACATATTAAGAAGTGAAATACAAGAAGTGGTAAAACTTTCTTTGGAATTAATTTGTAACAATAATAAACAGTTGCCGTAGGCTTTATAATCTATTTTTTCAGAAGCAATGGAGAGCAAATACACAGGAATAATTAATAAATTCGATGGGCGATGAATCAACTCTGTGGTAGTTCATATTTAAATTAAAAATAAATAATGAGAAACAACTTGTCTAAAAACCACAAAAGAAAAATAAAATTTATTCGACTAGTTTCGCCATAATTGCAAATACATCGCTTGAAAATATACGTATTTCGGGTCGGTACCTGGGGGTGTATAATATATAATCGATGGGTCCAAACTATCAGAGATTTAACAGTAGGGAGTGCTTTAGGTCTAACTGGTCATTGAGAAGAATGTAATTATGGGATTTTTGGAGTTTTTTTATTTACATGGCTTCCAGGAAGTTGATTTTCATACCTTTTTTACAGTAATGGATCTGATAGTGAGTTCTACGAGAGTCTTAAAACAGTCATGAGTATAATCCTCCAAATAAAGAAGGTTGAAGAGTAAGACCTTTGTTTTATTGAAAGGACGTACGACCATCCTCACAAATTTACACTAGAAAGTGCATCAGATATGCGCCATTTTCCTGATAATATCAATAAACACACAATAGCATTAAGAGCACTCGGTCAATTAGTTGATACGTGGGACACAATTTTTATTTACTGCATCACGCCTTAAATAGACAAACTGATTCATCAAGAATGGGAAAAATCGATCACATCGAATCAATTGCCTAAACTGAAAGACTTTTCTGGTTTTTCAACCTCACGGTGTCAAATATTAGAGGCGACCGAGTTTCAAACTAGTCATAATCAGTTAATTAACTCAAAACCTATTGTTACGCAAGTTGAGAAAATCGTTTTTAACATATTCCAAAATGTCTATTTTTGTAATAATCATTGTTCAGCGGAACATAAAATTTTCAGTGATAAGTTACAGAAACTTAACCCCTCCGAGGGGCTCGATGCTGTCAAGAAGGTCAACGCATGTTTTAATTGCATGTCATTCTATCGACATCTGCATGGGCGGAACGTGTAAAAAATGCGGTACAAAAATCACACATTACTACATCTAGATCGGCAAGGTACATAAAATGTTCAACCAAATATTGCGTGCGAAAATTTGGAAACTAATTCGGCTAATCATTTGAATTCAATATCAAATGCCAATCTTAACCCCAATACTCAAATTCAAGCATTATCGGGCAGAAATTCGTCGCAAATAGTGTGAGCCATCGTAAAAGTAGTTTTCTTTGACGCAAATAACAAAAAGTATATTGCTCGTGTAGTTCTGGATAGCGGCGCACAAGCCAATTTTATTTCTAACAAACTTGCAAGCTTACTGACATTAAAACGTACGAAAACAGATATTCCAGTTATTGCAATCAATCTAATGGAAACTACGATTCGTGAAAAGGTGAATGTTAGAATCGCTTCGACGAATGAACAGTTTCAATCTAAGCAATATTCAATATTTTTTAATAGTCCTCAACGTTTTTGCGCCATTGCTTGCACAACAAATCGATTCAGAATATCCCGCGAAACTTACTTTTAGCAGACCCAACGTTTCATAAATCATCGGAGATTGATGCATTTATCGGCGCGGAAATATTCTACCAAATTCTTTGGGAAAAACAAGTAGGTACCCACCGATAACAAATGAAGCGGCCGTGCTGCAAAAAAACAAGATTTGGATGGGTTATAGCCGGTGAGATCTCAAACGATGCGCCCATGGCTAAAAGAATTTGTCGTGCGTCGTGCTCGTTGTGAGTGTTAAGACTACTGATATATTTAAGCGACCAGTGAAAAAGATAGCATTTCAATAGGGATCTAATTTATCTTCTACATTTTCATGCTTTTGTAATTTATATTTTCCTATCAGAAAATTTCTTTGGGAGTAGTAGTCCCTAAAGGCAATTCCGTTCTATTTCATATTATATAATTTTATGTTTATCTATAGTACTTATATTTCATCGTATCACCACATTTATTACGGAGTATTAGAACCTACAGTCTAATACCTCTGTCGTAAGGGATCGATTGTAAATCAGAGGACAATCCCACTAATCCGTTTACTAGCTCGTTCCGTAGGGTCCTTCTCAGACAGACCAGTGTATAATATGCTATATCCTATATCAATATTCTCATTTTTGCAATGAATGTATGAAATTAGATACCTAATGTGAGTCTTATTTTCAGGGGCAAGAGAGAAAAATAGTACCGCAGGAATTCACTCAAAGAAAAATGATGAAAGTATGGAAAGAGGCCGAGTTAAAAAATAGAGAAGTGGAGACTGTTGAGCAAAACGATCATGCAGTCAGTGAAGTTTGATCTGTAGCTAGTTCTGAAGGTAAACTAATTTTTTACATAATATGAAAAGTCCATTTTAACGATTGATTTTGTATTAACGATTCATATGTTTAATATTGGTTAAATATTTGCTTTACTAAGTTACACATCTAATATATACCAGGTAGGCTATTTTATTCAATTGTTGAAAAAATTATAACAATTTACAATGAATGAATACATACTTTTGCAAATGAACGTATTTCTTGAAAACAACTACGTACAGAAAAACATAGTCTTACAAGCATTTGATGATAATTTAATCGACTAATGAAATATCAGATTGTATTTCAGAAATCGAGTTGCCTGCATTCAAACTTCTACAAATTTGTAACGGTGAGAATATTTACTGTAACGAATTTAATAGTTTCTTTTTTCAAGATTAAAAACTAATCCTTTTCAAGTCACTCCATTAATTTAAAGTGGCTCAGGTGTAATTTTTTTTTTATGGGAATATATAATTTCCGTGAACATACCTAGTACCTCACAAATGGCCCATGTTAAGACCCTTATAAAATATATAGAGTAAAACTGAAATTCTCCAAGGATTCCAAAAATGTAATTTAATGTAGGACATGATCTTTAAAAAACACTTTCTATGAATCACCCTTATAAGCATAGTAATCCTGCTGTAAATAATGCTATTTTGTAGTCGTAGAGAAATATATAACATTCAATAAAAATAGCTTACCTACCTCAGAACTCAGACTTAATGGCCCGTTTAGGCAGTAATGGTCCACTCTGTATATATACATGTCTATTGCTTGAACTGAAATAGAATAAGGATAATTTCCTTCATCATTTTGTAAATAAATTGAGAGTTTGGGTACATGGTATCATCATTATGTCAGCTACGAAATTTTTCATGCATACTCTTATTTCTATTTTATTTTTCAGATATTCTAATTAACTTATGCGATTATTCATTTCAATAAATTTTTTGAATCGCAACTTAATCTCTAGCTAATATTTATTTGATCGTGTTTGACTATCAACAATTTATCAACCCAATATCCAATGTTTTAGAGCAAATTCAGCTGTTTCATACAATATCTTAATAATATATTTTTTCATTTAGTGGTGCACATAGAAGAGAAAACCAGGAAAACGCATAAAAGTCACTGCTGTTTATTTTGAAGAGTTAAGAAACTGGTACTTCACATTGTAAGGCACTGGATCAATATGCATAGAGAAGAGAACGACGTGAAAAAAATTTCTTCTTTCGATTGTTCGATTCCATTACGCAGAAAAAGGATTGAACGCTTGAGCGAAAAAGGTGGTTTTGAATACAATACGAAATCATCTGGGAGTGACGTATATATTGTCTCTAGAATATGGGTTAAACCAGATGCAGTATTCTATTCATGCCCCTCATGTTTGCGCTATATGAGGAGAAGTAATCTCCGTCGTCATACTAAAATCTGGTCCCCTATCGTGGTTCCCGACGTTTGCAAGGAACTGCTAGAAAACTAACCAATTATGTCCATGAAAAAGCATCTGTAACTTTCAGTATTTTTATTACAGCAGATAAGTTTCAGGATTAAGTAGTCAACCAAGTTTTGTTTGAAAAAACATTGATAATTTATGGCAATTTCATGTGCATAAAATATAATGGCAAAAGTCATTTGAAAAATTGAACAAGGGCACAGCTGCATTTGTTAGGTAGATTTATGCAGAGAGTGAAAGTTTAAGATAGTAGCAACAAATGTTGCAGAGATTTGATACATTCTAAAAATATCGATACTATACGTGAAGCTATTGATGATGTTGCTGGATTTGATTCCTACAGTAATATGTATGAACACCCCACCAATTCTCGTACTCTACTCACCGAGTTGAAGAAACTCATTGCCGTAGTGAAATCAGAAAGTGATAAAGCAGAAGACGAGTTACTCATGAAGCGAGCGAAAGGACTTTTACCCCATATTAAGCAAGAATTAGCACCTCAATTTAATATAATAAGTAAAAACAGTGAAAACTGTATGAAGAGACCACAACAACAGAAACGCGACTGCCTGCCTGCAAGTGACGATATTTCCAAATATTTAAAAACCTATAGGTATATATCACATCTCACAAAAAACTGCAGAAGAAATTCTCTATAGGAATCTGAAAAAAATTTGCTCAATTTTTAATTATATATTTAGCAGTATTCAAGAGAAAATGTCCTGGGGGAACGCAGAGAATTGAGCTGAAATACTTTCGGCTTGAGCAGAAAGGATAGGGATGAGTCGATATTAAGGATAAAGTGCAAGCAGATAAATATCTGCGTATAAGCTTTCGCGGGAAGCTAGGAAACTCGACTGCTCTCCTTATACATAAAACTAATATCCTACAAGAAATAGGGATTATTCTGAAGTATAGACACAGTGCAGGGGTTCACCATTCGAATAAGTTTTTATTTGCCAAACCATCATACAGTGATCACAATGCAACTTTTGATTATTATCGGAGTCATATGCAGTTTGCAGAAAAGATTGGTATTAATCCTGAAAATTTCACATTCACCAAACTACGAAAGCATTTTTTTACAGAAGTGGCAAAAAATTTTGTGAATATAGAGGAAGAAAGGAGAAAGTCTAATTATATGTCACACAATTTGAATATTCATAAAAGTATTTATGACCACAGCACAGCACAGCTTTGATAGATATTACCAAAATTTCTCAGCATCTAGAAAGTAGAAGTGAAGAAAGAAACATAAACAAATCAATAAAATCTCATAAACTCAAAGGGAATCCTCAGGGAAAAGAACTGGAAGTAATAAATACAAACGCCTCAAAATTTTTATCAAACAAATAAAAATTTCACTACTCCTCTCTCTAGTTCTTCCGAATCATTGGACCAATGGGACTTATTTGAAAAGATGAAAGAAGTACACTTATCTTCGAGGAGGCATCTAATTTTCATTGGATCGCTTAAGTTCTAGTGAGAATGAGCATTCAAGTTCAAATGGAAATAATGTTTCACTGAATTGCTCAAGTTTTACTGAAAATGACCAGCCAAGTTTAGAGGAAGTTGCAAAATGCTTAGGTGAATACAGTATATTCATTTGTCATTTAATATTTCCTATGAATATTTAAAGAATTGAAAATATATCAGCCTGGTATCCCAATTCTTAGTTAATAGTTTTCTTTTAAAGGTAAATATAAGAAGCGACATTTGCTTCCAGAAGAAAAATCACAAGAAATTTCTTTGAGAGAAATATAAGAGTAAATATTGTTTTTGAAAATAAAATGGTTCGCAAGTTCAAATAACAGTATGAAGGTGTCATGACGACTAGATTTATACCAATGATAAAACAGTGGATAGTGGGTGAAAAAAGGAAAAAAATTCGCAATGGCTTAAAATGTAATCTATAGTCAATCTAAAGAAAAATCCATGAACTATGAATATTTGATGAAAGATTCTTCCGAAACTTCGGATAAGAAAGTCATTCTACATTGTGATATTTTTCAATGAATTTGAAATCCACTTTCCACGTTTTTTTATTTCTGCCTTTGAATACTCTATGAGATAAAATTGATCACAACTCATTATACTCAAATGTTTTGGTGAATTTTTATGATTAAAAATAAACAAAAATCATGAAAGCTAAAATAACCAAATTTTTTTAGACATATAAGAAAGAACTAAGTATTAGAGTAGGATAGTGACAGGGTTTTCTGCTCGACTTGACCTTTCGACGAGGACTAGAATCAAAAATTTAAAAAACCAAAATTTTTCTTTGTCACCTTGGGTTGGCCTGTGGTGGTGAGGCCTGAAAAAAGTCAGGAGATGCGGTTCGAACCTACGTCATGAAGAAGATTCTCTCCGTTAACATATCGTCATTCTCAACATATATGTAATCCTACATTTTAAATTGGTAGACACAACCTGTAAATTATATTAATTATATTATTCGGCAAATCAATATTTGTATGAATAAATTATTCATATTTTATAGAAAAGAATGATTTCAATTATAACTCGGAAATCCATATTTGTATGAATAAATTATTAATATTTTATAGAAAAGAATGTCGTTTTCAATTATAACCAGTTATTTCAAGAATCGCTCCGTTAATTACGGTAGATTTGTATCTTAATATACTATTCAACTTATTCAATAATTTGGAACTCACACCCATTAAACGTAGTGGTAATCCTACATTTGAAATTGGTGGACACAACCTGTACATTATATGAATTATCACATTAGGAATATTGGTATGAACAAATTATTAATATTTTATAGAAAAGAATGTCGTTTTCAATTATAACAAGTTATTTCAAAAATCGCTCCGTTAATTACGTTAGATATGTATCTTAATAAACTATTCAACTTATTGAACTAATATAATGTAAACATTCAGCATATTGCATCACATAAAAAATCCATTTTAATAGGCGTGATAAGTGTATTTCAAGTTCATTTTTAAAGATTTAAATGTCAGATAGGTATTAGGTAATTCTTATTATATTAATGGTGGTGTGTACATATCCGTTGGAATGCGCATCCAAAAATTCAAGTTAGTCAGAATACATCTACGCAACGTTCATCCGGGTTGTGTATTCAAAAACGTAGGTATTTTTTACCGTATGAAGAGGCCTTATATCTAGGTGGATGTATTTTTTATGTCTTTGAATTTACCGCATCTATTCAATAAATGGTGGTGTCCACCGAAATAAATTTATTAAAATTCAAAAAGTGGGACAGATAGGTATTCTTTTATGAATAATATACATTAGTAAGCATGAAGAAGATTGAGGTTATTAAAATCTATCGTTATTGTTCATTCGGTAGTTCAGATCTTGGTGACTATATCGATTTCATAGACGAGTTCATGAATATTTTCTAAGATTCAAATGTCAGATAGGTATAACGTAATTCTTATGTTGTTAACCGAAAGTAATATAACAACGGCTACTCCCCAACCTTTCGACGCGGACTCGCTGCTTGACTAGAATCAAAAATGATATTTTTTGAAATTTTTTTTTGTGTCTTTCTCACTTCTTTTATTGCTCTTGATTGGACTCATTCGAGAGATTTGTGTAAAATATATTTTTATTCAATATTGTTATCAAATGGACTCTTGAAAGTGATAGTAATGATTATTAATTTCACGAGTATCCGCATTTATTAGTGAACTGTTTGTATATAGTTATCCCTCTAATTCCATTTGGTAGGATGTTATAAATTTTTGCTTATAGTCTTAAATCCAATACTCCTTGTTTCCTTAGTTAGAAATGACTTTCAATTACTAACCTTCGACGTCATATGTTGGTGTATATATATATATATATATATATATATATATATATATATATATATATATATATATATATATCTATATATATATATATATATATATATATATATATATATGTTCAGAAAGATTTTCGCGATCGAGAGTATTTGAAAAACTTTTCTCTCTGGATGAACCGCGTAAAAGATTTAAAAAATCTCGACGTTTCGGCTCCTTTTGCGAAGCCATCTTCAGGAGAATTACAAGGGAAAATAATTCAGATACGTGGCCTCAATCTGCCTACTCCACGAATCGAATTAGGAGGAATCGGAAATAATACGATTGCGTGGTCTCAAACTGCCTACTCCACCAACCGTACTGCTTCCTGTCAACTCTGAAGTCTCAACCTGCTTACTCTTCAGAGTCAACTGACGGGCCGATCGTCGCGTGGCCGCACTTATAGGGAAGGGGGGCGGGTACTCCATTGACGTAGTTATTGACGTAGTATTTACGTCATTGGGGTATTCACGGGAGCCGAAACGTCGAGATTTTTCAAATCTTTTACGCGGTTCATCCCGAGAACCAAGTTTTTCATATATATATATATATATATATATATATATATATATATATATATATATATATATATATATATATATATATATATATATATATATATATATATATATACTAGCGGGACCCGTCGCGGCTTCGCCCGCGCATCCATATATGTATACGTATGATTTTTTTAAGATATAGTTAAAATAAAATATTTTAATTTACTTTTTTGTATGCTCTGAATTTCGTACATATTGCGTATCGTGCGTAATACTTATCATTATTTTTATACTTCAAAAATTCTGTAGATACACTTTATAGCCAATATACCAAAAATTTATTCCACCCCCGTTCAACCCCTGAATGATCGAATTTTAAAAAATGGAGAAAGTGGTTTTTCAAGATAATTATAAGGAACATTTTAGTGGCCGAATGAAATCGCTAAGTCAATTTTTTTGCCAGAAATAGCCAATAAACAAAACAGACTCACTCCTTTTTCACCCCTAAATGATGGAATTTCAAAAAACTGAGAAACTGCTTTCTAGAGTTAATTTTACTTAACATTTTCGTGAAAGAGCGGGATCGCTAAGTCCATTATCTTGCGAGAATCAGCCAAAAATAGCCAATATACTAAAAACACATTTCACCCTCTTTCAACCCCTAAATGATACAACATCAAAAAATGCAGAAAATGGTTTTTTAATAAAATTATAAGGAACATTGAAGTGGAAGAACGGAATCGCTAAGTCGATTATTTTGCCGGAAATAGCCAATATAAGAAAAACAGACTTACCCCTTTTGCACCCCTAAATGATGGAATTTCAAAAAACTGAGAAACTACTTTCTAGAGTTCATTTTACTTAACATTTTCGTGAAAGAGCGGGATCGCTAAGTCCATTATCTTGCGAGAATCAGCCAAAAATAGCCAATATACGAAAAACACATTTCACCCTCTTTCAACCCTTAAATGATACAACATCAAAAAATGCAGAAAATGGTTTTTTAATACAATTATAAGGAACATTGTAGTGGAAGAACGGAATCGCTAAGTCGATTATTTTGCCGGAAATAGCCAATATAAAAAAAACAGACTTACCCCTTTTGCACCCCTAAATGATGGAATTTCAAAAAACTGAGAAACTTTTTTCTAGAGTTCATTTTACTTAACATTTTAGTGGAACGGGATCGCTAAGTCCATTATTTTGCGAGAAACATCAAAAAACACGTTTTACCCTTTTTCAACTCCTTAACGGCGGAATTTTAAAAAACCCCGTCTTAGTGGGAATCTACATGATCAGACTTAACTTCCCACCAAATTTCAGAAATTTAAAAAATATTGTTTTTGCTGTAGACTGGATTCAATTTTTCGGCTTGTATTATATATATATATAGATATATATATATATATATATATATATATATATATATATATATATATATATATATATATATATATATATATATATATATATATATATATATATATATATATATATATATATATATATATATATATATTCTTCTTCTTTTAGTGCCGTGCAGATTCCTGCGTAGGCGTTCATCTTCTTCTATTCTTATCATATGCTTCTATTAATTGCAGCATTCTGTAATGTTTGGAAGTCCTTTATCCCCGTCCATTGACGGATATTTCTAAGCCATGATAATTTTTTTCTTCCTATTCCTCTTCTTCCTCCCTCAATTTTACCTTGAAGAATGAGGCGTTGAAAGTGGTAGCGTTCTCCGCGCAGTATGTGTCCGAGATAACCTATTTTTCTTTTCTTGATATTTTCGAAAAGTTCTCGATCCGCTATACCGGCTCTTCGGAGAATGTCCTCGATTCTCACATGATCGACCCACGACACTTTCAACATTCGGCGCAGGATCCACATCTCGAAGGCTTCTATTTTGTTGATGACTGTTACTTTCAACGTCCATGCCTCAACCTCGTATAGGAGAACGGACCAAATATAACACTTTATCATCCTATATCTGAGGTTAAAGTCCAAGTTCTTGTCTGTAAGGAACTTTCGAAGTCTTAGAAAGGTTGTTCTAGCCTGCTCGATCCTGCACCTTATCTCTTGATCCGGATCCCATTTTTTATTAATCATGCATCCCAAGTATTTAAACTGTGTGACCTGTTCGATATTCTCTTCATTAATATGAATTCGGGTGTGTGGAATATCGTTCCTACTAACAATCATAAACTTGGTTTTGTTGATGTTAAGTTTCAAAACTAGTCTTTGGCTTTCTTCGTTGACCCGATCCAACAGACTTTGGAGATCTTGTGCGTTTTCTGCTATTATCACGGTATCATCCGCATATCGGATATTGTTAATGGGGATTCCGTTTACTTTAATACCAAAAGGGCTATCTGAGATTGCCTCGGAGAATGACCTTTCCACGTACAAATTGAATAACATTGGGGACAGGATACATCCCTGGCGAACCCCTTTTTTAATTTCAAAATCTTCAGTTGTTCCAGTGTTGCTTACTCGAATTTCTGATTTTTGGTGCCAATACAGATTACCAATCAGTCTTACATCCTTTCCATCCAGTCCCATATCTCTAAGGTACCTTATCAGAAGATTGTGCTTAACGTTGTCAAATGCCTTCTCATAGTCAATGAAGCACATGAAGACATCTTTTCTTTGATCTTGGCAGTTTTGGACAAATGTCTGGAGACTGAATATGGCTTCCCTAGTTCCGAATCCGCTCTTAAATCCGAATTGGCTGACTCCGCTTACTTCCTCACATTTTCGATAAAGTCTTGTGTGTAAAACTCGAAGGAAGAGTTTTGGAAAATGGCTCATTAAACTGATGAGACGATAGTCTTTACATAAGGTTGCACTGTTCGATTTTGGTATTGTGATGAACGTGGAGCGGAGCCATATATATATATATATATATATATATATATATCTATATATATATATATATATATATATATATATATATATATATATATATATATATATATATATATATATATATATATTCTTCTTCCAGAAGACTCCACCTGAATATATTTATCAGCTATTGTTCTATTTTGATTATTCACTCGTTTCTAACTGAGGAAACAAGAAATGTTGGTATATATATATATATATATATATATATATATATATATATATATATATATATATATATATATATATATATATATATATATATATATATATATATATATATATATATATATATATATATATAAATATATATACCAACATTTCTTGTTTCCTCAGTTAGAAACGAGTGAATAATCAAAATAGAACAATAGCTGATAAATATATTCAGGTGGAGTCTTCTGGAAGAAGAATATTTGTGGAACTCCACTATCAAAGTCAAGTGGGTTACCAAAGTGGTGAAGAAGAAGAAGAAAAATGTATTTCATCTTATATAGTATGTGAGAGTTGTTATAACCTCTATGATTATGAGACTGGTAGTGATGACGAAGAGAAAATCGATAACAAATTCAATATAAAATTCATTTGTAAGGTACAAGATTTGGGCTTTTATATCACACATTTTTCCATGCCGTGTGAAAGATGTCATACTCCATTACCTATTAAAAATGAAAGAAGTGGAACCCAGGAAATATCGCGGGTTCAAATTGAAATATTCATAAGACTTTTTTTTTGAATTATTTTATTGAATGAATTTGTTTTTATTTTGTAAATAAAATAATTTCAAAGTACATATTATTTTTATTAATCCTGAATTCATTTTATTTTGTGAATAACTTTAGGATCACATAAATGGAAGAATTCAAGGTCACCTCCGGACACATGTGATTACTGTTTGGTATATAAACGTCATCATTTCTTGTTGGTTTTTATTATCATAGAAAGATTCAAGATAGTGTTTCGTTTTCTCTATGAGAACTGCGAAAGAAATAAAATGAAGCATTTCAACTTGGGTGTTTTGCTATTACTGGGAAGTGGTAGTTTTGCCTTGAATGAAACGGTAACTTCGGAATATGAACCTCATACAGATTATAAGGCTGAGTATTATAAATTGTATAATCATAGTTATAATATTTACCAAGAATGTAAGAACTGCTTGACTGTTTACAACAAGTAGAAAAGGAGAATCAATATAGACAAAAATGTATGACAAGACTTTTTCATGGTGAAAAACAATTTTCTGACTTGAGAAAATTGATGATTAGTAAAACTAGAGAGAATTTTCCACTAGAAACACAAATGAGTAGTGTGAATCGAACTTTGAATGAAAAAATAGCAAATTATGAAGAAAAGCACAGTTTATGGTTAAAAATGATGAACGAGTTACATGAAACTACTTCAGATTTAAAAATCCAAGTAGAAAATTAAGAAGTAGAACAAGAAGAATTTCAGCGAATGGTGGAGCTCTTGAAATCGAAATTGAAGGTATGTCAGGAGGATTTGAAAGAAGAAGAAACTATAACAGTAGAAACGACTGAGAATATAGATAATTTTATTCAAAGAGAGGAGGAGTGTCTAGAGAAGAGAAGTAATTGTTCTACAAAGTTAAATAAATGTCGAATACCAAAGATGAATTACCAAGAAATCATTTTCTGAATTTAACTGATAGTGTGGAAACATTGAAATAAAACAAACTATCTTTTTTATATTAATTAAATGAATTTTTTTTTCACTGAATGATTATAGTTTTATTACAAATTATATACATGAAAAATGAGTTAATAATTTTGAAGAAGATCTTAAGGGTTCTGTTATTTTCACAAATATCTTTGATAAACGGAAACTCAAGAAACATGTTCATACCAAAAATGAATTAACAAGAAATCATTTTCTGAATTTAACTGATAGTGTGGAAACATTGAAATAGAACAAATTATCTTTTTTATATTAATCAAAAATTTTTTTTTAATGAATAATTGTAGTTTTATTACAAATCGTATACATGGAAAATGAGTTAATAATTTTAAAGAAGAGCTTAAGGGTTCTGTTCACAAATATCTCAAGTAGCTCATAACTTTCTTATATTATTCACTAGATAATCTATAATTTCAATTTTTCATCTAATTTTACTGAATTCCTACAACATTGTGTGGTGTTTTCTAATGAAAAGAATATTTCACAAATCACAACGATACTTTCCATAGTTTTTCAATCTAAAACTGGTTGTGATATAATTATATATCTATAATTATTTTCTGATTTTTCATCTATTTCATCCAAATAGTATTGAACAATTCTCTGCAGATCTTCAATATTCCAGAGAGACTCAATCAAGTTGTTCATAATTGGACTTTTATTTTCTAGAAAAAAAATAGACTTAAAGAAAAAATTAACAATTTTCTCTCTAAAAGATTACCTTTTCTCCTCTTTCAAAATTGGGAGTCAATGGTAATCGTTTGGTTCGCTTCGTGCTAGTTCTTTTCAAGTGTAGAGTTGTCAGTAGAAGGTCTGCACCCAAAGCCATTAAATTTGATTGATGGTGACAGTTCCAGGAAGTCGTAAATCTTGGCTATTGTTATACATGACAGCTCAAGGTCATAAATCATGGCAGTTCTATTGTTATGTGCAGGTGTGCGGTCTTTTGTTATACCAGGTCTATTGTTATGTGCAGGTGTGCGTTCTTTTGTTATACCAGATCTATTGTTATGTACAGCTCTATTGTTAGGACAGGTGTTAGTCAGGGGTGTATTAACTAATGATTGATGGTGACCGTGGGAATTGAATTTTTCTTTACAAATTTAGACCAAAATTCGTAAATCGTAAGAAATCCATCGCTGGCATTCAACGTGGGTGGGCCGGTATTTCTTTACAAAATCTAGGGACCGTGTGACTTCATAGAATTCCAGGGGTAGGGATAGCTATTATATAAACACAGTGTGAATAGTTTTGGTTATCATTCTGTTTAGTTTAGACAAATTCTTGAAAATCTGCTGAAAAATGTTCGGATTCAACTACTCCTCCGATATTTTAGATCGCGAAAGTGGAGTGCTGTATTTATACCACTTATTTATGCATCTAAGCTGGGATGCGAATCACGCATCCATATACAATACAGATTATATTGATCCTGTGAGTGCAAAGAAGAAGGCTGATGAATACTGGTCAAGTGCCGAAATCTGCACAAAATTCATAGAGGGCCAACTAACAATGGCGGAGGTCATAATACAATTGGAGAAAAACAATCATGCTGCCTACATGAAGCACATTAGGGAATATCTAACTCAGGATGAGTTAGATATTCTCGCTGAAGAAGAAAAGAACGAGGCCTCGGATTTCTTCAAGAATCTGAGTAATCGTCAGTGGAAGGTAATTGATGCAGTATGCGAGGCTGCAGTTACGGATCCGTCTTTTTTGAAAACCGGTGTGGAGTGTGTACCAGTGTATACAGATGATGAACACGAGTATAATGCCCAAAAGTATGAGCTTGTGAAGGTGCGTAAATAAAAAAATCATACACAATGGTAGTCCTCCATACTCAAAAAAAAAGCCCACACACACACACATACGAAGCGGTGGAGGTGGTATAATACAATCACCATAATTATAACTTGGAGATGGCCAACGGAATTCCAGACGGACAAATCACGGAAAACAGTGCAAGAAACGAAACTTCAAAAGAAATACACCACCGGCTACCACTACACGCCTCAATCGTCATCAATAGATGGTAATTACAGCTCAACAATATAACCGAGTATTGCCCAATTGATTATTCTGCAGATTTCATCCTTACTGAAAATGCGCGTAATGGATATACAAACTTGTACTGAATTTATAAAATTGAGTCACAATGACACACCCATATGTATGAATTGCTTGTAAAATATTATTTCAATATTGAGAATATTGTGTTTGATAGTATCATTTGATAGAGATATTATGTATACTATCAGTAATGTAATTGTATATAAATACGATGTTGGTAGAGCTATGTACAAAAAAAAAATGTACGATATTATATAACAATAAACTTTATTTCCGAAAATTTATTTATCTAACTACAAACCTTCTTATTTGAAACACTTAATTATTAAAAAACATAAAACCTATTAGGTAATTATATGAATATAAATAATTAATTGAATTTATGATTCCTGGATACCTTTTACTAAGGATTTGTACATATATTCAATTTGTTGAGACTAAATAATTTATTGAACTGACTAAATAATTTATTGAACTATATTTCTCAAAAGTTGTAACCACATGGCCTAGTTTTACTTTATATTAATGGAAACAGCTTTATATCTGGTATTCCTATAGACTACAATTTGAAATCATTGTAGATGCGTATATAGTGTTTTGTATTACTGGTTGAAACTGGGTCAGGAGATCTGCAGGTACACTCACTCTCATTTTACTAGAGATACATAATTTGCACATTGAATCGCTAAATATGCAAAATATGTATCTCTAGTAAAATGAGAGTGAGTGTACCTGCAGACCTCCTGACCCAGTTTCAACCAGTACTACGAAACACTACATAAATGCTTAATATGCATCTACAATGATTTCCAATTGTACAGTCTATAGGAATACCAGATATAAAGCTGTGTCGATTAACATGGAAATTTAATAGGATATCAAAGAATGATAAATTGCATTTCCATTTATTCATTCCATGAAAAATCTATAACCCACATTTATTTGATCAATTTGGCAAAGTTAAACGGAATTCTTTTACAAGGTTGCTACAGTAATTACAAATTTCAACATTAATTCAACTTCCATCGGTGGTGCATTCAATTGTTATTTGTTTATCAATACATTTTCGAAACACTGCTTCTTTGCGAAATCACTTTGTGGCTGTCTGTGAAACCTTCAAAACATACACTTCGCGACGTCCTGGGTAAATACTGAAAATGTGCGCGTTTGCGGACATTAAGCACTCGCCAATAATTACTGGTGCGTCTTTTTTGTATCCACATTGCGACGTCGCAGATCCCCGCGGTAACTTTTTGAAACGTCTATGCGATCGATTCTGGTTTACTGGGATATATATATATATATATATATATATATATATATATATATATATATATATATATATATATATAGTATATATATATATATATTTATATATATATATATATATATATATATATATATATATATATATATATATATATATATATATATATAGTATATATATATATATATATATATATATATATATATATATATATATATATATATATATATATATATATATATATATATATATATATATATATATATATATTAATATAATATATATATATATATATATATATATATATATATATATATATATATATATATATATATATATATATATATATATATATATATATATATATATATATATATATATATATAGGGCAATTCAAATTCGAGTCTATGCATGGGGATTTCGATAACGGTAAGAGATACACGGATGGTTGAATGGAGTCAAAGTTGCATATTGCAGAGGTCAATTATATCGATAAAAAAAACTTATCTAGCTTCTTTAGTTCTGGAGTTATACTTACAGGAAAAATCGAAAATGTCGAAATTCTTCTTTTGGCTATATCTTTTCACTTTAGGAATTTTTTATAAAACAGATTGTCACTTCGCCATTGCAACTTTTTGTAGACTATCAAGATATCTGAATTAAAATTATATAGGTGCCGGGTGCATTTTTCCGTTCCCTTTACAGTCAGCGTGACAGGTTGCTCTTGCTGTATAGGAAACGAAAACGCAAAATCAAGCACTTCGTTCCTTAGCTGATATGCGCGAAGCGCAGCCATGCCGCACGCAATTATGCATTTTCCGCGTTTTATCTATGATGACAATAACAGAAGTCGGCTGTGCGTGATTTGTTTTGTTCATTACTAACCTTGTATTTGTGATTTGTGTGGTGCAAAATGAATCTGGAACAGATAGAAAAGGCTTTTAATAGATTTTGTGTTGTTTATAAAGTCATATCTGACAAACCAATGGATTCAGAAGTAATTGTGCGAACTCGTTTCGTTCGAGATGATAACGAGACGTTAGATGAAAGTTGTAGGAAGTGGCTTCAGACATTTACAGAATGTTCATCCACAGAATGGATAGTACAGAGAACTTATAATAATTTTTGGATTGATTGGGCCGATACTTGGTGTAAATTAATAAACATAATAAAACAGTGGTTAAAAATAACAATTCACACATTTATTATAAGAAATAATGCATGACGCACATTTCGGTGGAACTTCACCTTCTTCAGATGCTCAATTCAGCATCTGAAGAAGGTGAAGTTCCACCGAAACGTGCGTCATGCGTTATTTCTTATAATAAATGTGTGAATTGTTATTTTTAACCATTGTTTAATAAACTTATAATAATCTGAAACAGCTGGCATATAGGAAAGATTTCGTCTGCCAACATAGTGACAAAAATAAAGACCGCAAGAAGAAGACTACCAGAATCAGAAATAAACATTGCACTGCGAAAATTGTTGTAAAAGTTAAAAAAACAACAAGGACAGCAGATACAGAGACAAGTACCTCAAGGAAGGACTGGACACGGTGATTCTGGTGAGTAAATTTAATAATTTAGTAATAATCGCTTTACCTAGAAATTTGAAAATTTGCACAAATATACTCTAAAGAATTAGGAACATCCGAGCAAAGTTAAATTTTATTTTCGATTTTCTTTCTTAATATACGGGCGTTCGGAAAGTATCGACTAAATTTAAAATTAGAATGACAAAAAATTCGTCAATTATTATTTTAGTTGGGCATCTTTTTCAATGAAAATAATTTGTATACCGGGTGTCCCAAAAAAGAGTTACGAACTTTACACATTTTATTGAGGTAACCTCTTTACTTAGAAATTTGAAAATTTGCACAAATATACTTCGGGGGATTAGAAAGATCTAACCAAGGTGAAATTTTCGATTTTCTTTCTTAATATATGTTCGGAAAGTATTTAAAAAAAAAGTACTTTTTTATTTCATTATTCATTATTTAAAATGTTTTGATGTAGCCCGCTTTTCAGTAATTACTTATAGTCATACTTCTGTGCTTATAATAAGGCACTATTTCGATCTCTGAAAAAGGAAGAAATTGATTGCGAATTGTTCAAGCAGGCTTTATGCGAGAGTGAAATTGCGTGTAAATATATGAATTTCCTTGACTATTTTGACAATATGTGGCGAAGACAGGATTGGTGCCATTATTTTCGAAAGAAACTTTGGAACAGGGGTCACAATACGAATAATTTAGTAGAAGAGTCAATAAGATTGTTTACGGACTTGGTACTACAAAGACGTAAGGCTTTTAATGCAGCATCTCTGGTAGATTTCATCTGTTTGTCACTGGAAAACTTCTACAAAGAAAAATTGTTGCGTCATGCTAGCTCCAGGGATAAAAAATTGTTAATTATTTTTACAAAATTTGGCACAAAATCTGTTGATCTTTGTGTTGTAAAAATGTCTGAAGATAAATTTACTGTTACTTCGGCTGCAGATAAGACACTTTTGTACCAAGTCAATACTCGGTTGGAAGTATGTGACTGTCCAGAAGGGGGGGGTCCGGAAAATTTTGCAAGCTCTTGTGCGCTGTATTTAATACTGGTGTTCAGATGCATAACGTTCCTTATATTTTATAACAAGACAAAATAGAACTCGCCACATTAGCACTTGGAAACAACATCAGTGGTGCCAGCTTCTTCAAAGAGACGGATAAAGAAAAAAAACGAAATTATAGCAGACTTTAACGCACCCTTGATAGAAATGGAAAATGGACTGGATGACATGACTCCTAATGAAGAAAATAGTTTTCCAGTTGAAGCAAACGAGACTGACACTTATGCGCAAGACGAACTGGAGGAATTAAAACAAATTTAGAAAAAATTAGCAGCTTCGTGGAAACTCATCCAGCACTGTTGCCTACTGTCAAAAAGTTTAATAGGCAGATGAAGAATATTGATAACGAAGCTTCGTTCTATGCTCTGTGTTCCTCTTTTACTCAGCAAAAGAAGTCTCGCAGAATTAATGTACAACCTAAATCTATCACTAGAAGTGCATCTGGGTATAGGGGTGCCAAAGCAATGCAAGCAGGTCGGCTATCCAGCAGCGAAATAAGTTCAAGAAAGAGACCTCCCAAAAAGCGATAATTGATTGCAAACATCCAACAGAATGCCACAAACTCTATAAGTCATGGCAGTGCACATTGAACATTAATTTGGATTGCTATAATATTATTTATTCCTTATAGCAAGTTACAAAGAAATCCTATTTATTTTCAGTATGTATTTGTAGTTCTGCATTGTTAGCGCATTCAGTAAAGGAAAAGTGGACTGTATTTTGGAATGAAAATTGCCGCTAACATAAAGGAAATATGCATCAAAACTCTTTTTTGACACCTACCTTATTCTCATCGATCGTCGTTCCACGGGGATCCCCTTCTGTTTGGAGCCTCTCCACCAGTAACACTTAGATCGATGCAGCGAAAATGGAAAATAACTTGGAAAATTGTACTATCGAAAAGTATTGAAATTGTCACGGTCGAACGTTTAATCAATGAATGAATTGATCTGTCTTGATCAGCGCACTTCTTCACATGCGCACAGTGCCTATTAAAGAACTCTGATGCATAAGGAAAATGAATTATTTTTAACATCGAAAACTTGCACCAACATAGCCGCCCACCAAAACCCTAATGGGGTTTTCTAAAGAAAACAAAATAAAAATTATTGAACATCCCAGATGATCATGTAAGTCACCACTTAATCAAGTTTATCGAAAGAAAATAAATACAAATTTCTATATTGAACCCAAAAAAAAAAATAAAATGTGAAATTGAATTATTGATTGGTTAATTTTTTGGCAGTGGACAAAGTTTCACCACTGGCCTACGAAAAATTCCGTTAGCTGTCTTTACTGCAGCTACACGAATATGTCCATCTTCTCCCGGAAACAACTCAACAACTCGGCCAAGTGGCCATTTAAGTGGAGTAACAACATCACTCTTTATTAAAACAAGGTCGTTCAATTCGATCTTTCTGGCTGGATCAGCCCATTTAAATCTCTGTTGTAAAGTATTCAAATACTCTAGAAAATACCTTTTCCAGAAATCCCGATGCATTTTTTGTATAAGCTGCCATCGAGAAAGCCGGTTCAAGTTTAAATGTGTTAGATCGGCGTGCGGTAGTATAGAATTGAGGGGTTCCAATGTTAAGAAATGCCCTGGGGTAAGAGAAATTAAATCGTTAGGATCTGAGCTCTGAGCACAAAATGGCCTGGAGTTAAGAATTGCTTCAACTAGGCAGTTCAAAGTAGTAAATTCGTCATACGATAACCGTTGGTCACCTATCACTCGCATTAAATGGGACTTTACCATTTTTACGCCCGCTTCTGCAAGACCATTCAAATGAGGTCCCGTCGGAGGGCTAAAGTGCCATTCGAATGTAAGAGCCTGAGAGGTTTTTTGTGCCAAGTCTAAAAATTCGTTTCGAGCCCAAATGAAATTTCTACCGTTATCCGAATAACATGCTTTAATCACACCACGACGGGAAATGAATCGACGGAATGCAGCGATGAAACAATCTGTGGAAAGCTCCTGTGTTAATTCTAAATGAATTGCCTTGGTGGCAGTACAAACAAATACACAGATGTAAGCTTTGAAATATTTTGCGCCTTTCATGCGACGTGGCGTAACGAAAAAAGGTCCACAAAAATCAAGAGCCACGTGGGAAAAAGGTTTCAATTGTGAAATCCCAAAATTTGGAAGATCAGACATTTCGGGAGTCTTGTATACCTCTGGACGAACTCGAAAACATTGATAGCAATTGGAAATCGCCTATTCAATTGCTCGACGAGCAGATAATATCCAATATCTTTGAAGAAGTAAATTATGTAATGTTTTCATCCCAGGATGCAAATATTGTTTATGTAGAACGTATGCGAACGTGGCAGTAAAAGTGGGTGCTTTGCTGAATATAAAATAAAGTCTGATTTTTTAAGCCGACCGCCGACTCTAAGAAAACCCAGGGAGTCGAGAAAAAGTGAAAACCTTCTAAATGGCTTTGGTAACAAACAGCCCTTTTTGAGTTTTTCTATTATATCAGAGAAAACAGAATTTTGAGTATACTTTATCAAACACATTATAGATTCGTTCATTTCTTGAACTGAAATTAAGCTTGTTCGTTTGTAGGAAAGCGTTCTTGAAAAGTTCTTGAATCTGAGACAGTAACCTAAAATTCTTTGAATTTTTTCAATAGATGAGAATTTATTCAGTAGCGTTTCTAAATCATTCGTTGGAACATCCACATATAACGATACCACCTTCTCTTCAGCAGAAACTACATCATCATGAACTTTGATTTTCTGAAATGAAAAAATCGGCCATTCGCTCCTTTCGACCGACAGGAATTCAGGCCCATTCCACCACGTATTGAAAAGAAGTAAAGAAGAAGAGTAGTTAACAGTAAGAGAGAACTGACTCAAGATGGCGGCCATCGAGGTGGGGGGACTTTTCCGTCTACGTCAAATCGATATTCAAGATGGATGCTATGACGTCATGGGGCCTGGGGGCCCTCTGTCATCTAATATAGGGGCTCCTTCTCCTCGATCCTGGCTTGGGGGGCCCTAGACTGAGGGGTCCTGACTAAATCTCTCTCATGGGGGTCCTCTCACTCCTTCTCATCGATCCTTCCCGGGGGCCCTAGCTGAAATATTAATAAATGAAAAAAGCCGTGTCGGGATTCGAACCGCAGAATTACTCCGCCAGAGTCTAGTACTCAGACCGTTCATCCGTCACCCCACTGTGATGATTAGTAGGAAGCGAGTGATATAAAGAGATTGTTCATACGTTCCGACAGAGGACTCCGTATCGTAAGTGTTTTTCAAATTGAAGAAATTCTAATGGAGAATCGAACCTTCTTTATATATATATATATATATATATCAATACTAGTATAATATTGAATAAACCAAACATGAAAAACTGTATATATATATATATATATATATATATATATATATATATATATATATATATAGAGAGAGAGATTGAAATTATATGATATATATATAGGAATGGGGGCCCCCCAGGTGTCTTCATGGGGTCACAGGAGGTCCCCCATGGAGCCACAGGTCCCCCAGGAGTCTTCATGTGTGTTCAGTAGATTGAAATTATATGATATATAGGACCGTGGGAGAATAGAAATTCTTTTGGTATATAGGAGGCAGTCTTCGTAGATTTGGATATCAGATTACATACATACAAAATAGTTATTTTCTTAAAAATTCATTTCCATTTTGATATATAAAATATAATCGCGTTCGAACGAAAACGGTATGTCAATATCAGCTGATCGACGAGAATTGAAGCCGGTGTCAGCGAATTCCTACGTTCCGTAAGTAAATGAATTAATTAGATATAGGTCATTATTCGAACGAAGAATCTCAGCGTCAGCCTTTTTCGAATCATGTAAGGGGGTCCATACATAGTCAATCTCGATCGCGTTCCAGATTTTAAAATATTTTGAGACCAGATCCGTCAATCTAACTCGTACATTATCAATCTGGATCACCGATCTCGATCGAGATTGACAGAAAAAATTACATGGTGAAATATCAAAGATTTTTCAAATCAAAAATAGCATTATCAGCCAACGACAACAAAAAGATTACTCATACAACCGACACTGTACCATATGGGTATCAGTATCTTATATCTGAATGATCTTGAATTTTTATGTTGAAAATCCTTTATCTAATTATTTATATATATAAAGGGTTTATATTTTTTACACTCTACATTTGTAAATAAAACTCTATATTCAACTGAATGTTTTATTCTCCTACAAAATTGAACATTTCTCTTTCTACATCATTTAAAACTCTATTTTTATTAAAGTACATACATTCTAAAATTCCATAACTTTCAATTGTTGGATTTATATTACAGAAGGCATGAATTACATCCTCAATAGATTTATTGCTATTCCAAGTAATTTCTTTAACAAATAGTACAAATTTACGATAATAAAAAAGAAAATTGATATTTTGTAACATCTCAATTCTTTTGCTTAAAATATCATTCAACTTGATAAGTTCGGATACATCAGATTCTGTGAAATATAAATAATTTTCCCATTTAGCTACTGAGAATACTTTTTCTACTTCATCGAAAAACACTTCAGCTCCACTATTATTTTCTCCTACACCATTATTCTCAATTAATTTCACGAACGATTCCCATTCATATTCATCAAAGGATATGACGACTTCATTACAGCTAACTCTCACGGCAGGACTGAAGTCTCGAGCTGGACTCAAACCATTTTCAACTAGAACTATTCCAGCGTTAAAGCCACAATTTAAAATAAAATTTTTTTCATTTTTTGATGCCTCATCGTAGACACCCAAAATTCTATCCAATTCTTCGTCGATAAAACCGCTGTCTTGGGACATCTTACTGCTTCAAACTTCAATACTCAACTGAACTTATAGTTTGTTTTTGACAGATATCCAAGAATCATGTGACTTTGGCATTCCTAACCAATGAACAAACACTTTATTTCCTTTTCTGCGCAAGACTTTTTCCACTAAGGAAACGTCAGAGTATTTAGCTTTCTGTAATTCCTCTTCGTAAAAACCACCACTGATGGGATGTCCTTCGGTATCTTCCAGTAGGTAAGTAACTGGGTTGGTTATCTGAACTTTAGCGATTTTGAACAGCTCAGTGGTCCAGTTAGGTGTATATCCTTTTGAAAACACATGCTTGGCCTTACTGATTCGTACCATATCGCCAACATTCAATTTATTACTTCCAGCAATCTTTATGTGAGAATATACTGTACTCAGTAAGAGTTTTTCATTTTTCTTAGTGACGTCACGTGGTTTCATTCCAATAGTTCTATGTTTAGAATCATTATATTTGTCAACGTGATTCTCAAGCACATCAATCCACTTGTAAGTTCCATTCAGTGAAAAATATCTAAACAATTTATCCTTGAGAGTGCGTATAACTCGTTCAACAATGGCAGCTTTCTTGATGCTATACGTATTATAGTGATTAATATTATATTTTTTCATTAAATTCTGAAATTTTGTATTGAAAAATTCCTTTCCTTGATCCGACTGTAGGTTCTTAGGCCTCCTACCACTTTTCTCGAGTATATCCGAAAACGCACGAGTGACTTCTTCACCGGTCTTCGTTTTCAATACCCTAGCCCACACAAACTTTGAGAAACAATCAATGACTACAAGAATAAATTTGTTTCCTTTATTTTCGCGAGCATACATGTCCATCTGTCCCAAATCACATTGCCACAAGTCATCTAATCCCTTAATGATTGTACGCCTTCGTACGAAATTTCTTCGTGCAGGTTTATGTAGTTCTTTGACTACTTGACTTTTTTCTCGTGAATGTTGCATCATCTGAGGGGGTTGATGTTTTATTAACATGAATTCAATCAATAGGCTTCTTATATTCTTGTGATCGTCTGATATTTGTTGTTGATGATGATTTCTTATTAACTTCAATTTTATCACTCAGCTTCTTTAATTCATTTTCAAGATTTGTAAGTTTATCATCAATAACATTTATCCTACCTCCCATATTCAATTCATGAGTTTTCCGAAATTTTCATCAGTTTCTTTTCGAGTTGTTTCATATCAGATTTCACCTCATTCGTCTTAGAATCTACGTACTCTTTGGTAGCTCCATCCGTGTCACTTGTTGGTATTTTAACGTTACAGAGTTTATGCGCACCAAAGTCAAAGTCACCTTGCGCATTCATGGGGAATCCTTCGATTCTCATACGTTTCACGTGAGACGTACGAGACGATCGACCAAACTTATCAATCGACATGACTAGATTGAATAGGTTTTCACTCTACTTTAGTATATAACATTAGCTTCACGAAGCTCCTCGATAATCGACTCGATTTCATTGTCATTAGAGGAATTTCCAGCAAGCTTAGAAGCGTATAATAAACGGAGTCGATCTACGATCTCATTCACATCATCCCAGTAGACATACTCCATAGGTTTGTCGTTATACGTCATCAATCCTTTTTCACTCGACTGCGAAGGAAACAATCGCTTGATAATATATCTATATTTATTACTACTTCTGACCTGTCTTGCGGAGTCAAATCCCCTTTTATGTACATTTGTTATTTCCAAAATTCTCCTATAATTTTCTGTATCTTCATCGGTATATTCTTGAGGATCTTTCATGAAAATCACCTCATAAAGACCTGGGGTACCGACAAATTCCCGACCTTCAATAATAATGTTACCGCTTCTTTTATCGAAATCAATTACACGGTTACCCAGGGTCCACTTCGATATCTCTGGGTCGTATTTTGGTCCGAAAGTAGGATCAATAAGTGTCGACTGATTCCAAGCCTGATTGATATATTTACGTACTGGTTCTGGATATTGTGAAAAGTATTCATTCAACTGCTCGGAATTTTTCAACTCGTCAAATAGTAGTTGTGATTTTTCGGGATTTTCTCCTACTAATATAGATTTATCTTCGTCGTCGTCAGCATCAGAGGATTTCTCAATTTTAGATTCAGCTACTATATCTGTAAGTAGAAATCTAGGAGTAGAAACTATCTTCGAACGTGTCAGTTTAAACGGTGAACTACCTTCATCACCTTCGCTAGGTTTATTGATTGTTATTGAAGGAGGAGGAGGATGATATTTCAATGGAGCCGATTGGAATGGAGCCGATTGGAACGGAGCCGATTGGAACGGAGCCGATTGGAACGGAGCCGATTGGAACGAAGCCGATTGGAACGGAGCCGATTGGAACGGAGTCGTTCGGGGACCCAATCGTTGGGATCCTACGGGAGTCGATTGGAACGGAGTCGTTGGGGAAAACACTCGTTGGGATCCGCTCGATAACGGTGTCGATGAAAATCGTAATCGTTGTAACGCATACTTGTTGAACAACGGGGTAGTTTTCAACCCAGTCGTTGGAGGTTGAATAGTTGCACGTTGGAGTATTGAAGCCACTTGCTTATCCTCTATTCGTTCAAGACGTTAAGTTATTGGAGAAAATATTCGTTGAAACGTTTTATCCTCCTCAGATCGTCCCATCTTGAAGGAAGCATATTTTTTCCTTACATCTCTAACAAGCTGTTGAATCTTAAGTTTACGTTGGTGCTCCTTATGCGGGCCATAGACGACCAACTTGGTTGTCAACCTCGTTGACAACTTGGTTGCCCACAGACGGTCAACTTGTTGTTGCCAACTTCATTTGCCGATTCGTTCTGTTGCGTTCACATTCTTGTCAGAAAATGACTTACAATCCCATGTTGTCTTTTATTGTTTTAAACGAATTGTGTGAGGATGATGAGGAAGTGGTTTTCCCAAAAAGAAAGAAAAGAAAATTGCGGTCAAAGGAGTGGTACTTACAACGTCCTGAGTTTTCTCATTCAAATTTATTAAGTGAACTTCGCGTCTCTGCACCTGGAGATTTCAACAAATTTTTAAGAATGGATAGTGCAACCTACGATTATTTGTTGTATAAAGTACGACCGTTCATTGAAAAGAAGGACACTATCATGAGATGTGCAATTACTGCTAATGAACGGCTGTCGGCAACATTGCGATTTTTAGCCAGTGGCCAGAGCTTCGAAGATTTGAAATTTCTCACCGCCATATCCCCACAACGTCTTGGAGCAATCATAATTGAGACTTGCAGTGTTATAAACCAAGTTTTGAAGGATTATATTAAATAATAAAATTAAGTTTGAAAATAACAAAACGAAGTTAGAATATGAAAAATAAACTATAAACTCATTCAAGAGAAGTCATTGTCAGACAATAACTGTTGTACAGTTGTATATATGCCTGCTCCGTTGTGTCCAGGCAAAATGACAGCCTGTTCATATGAATGAGTATTAACGAAATTGAGGGTTAATTCATTCAATTGTCCCAGGACTAAAATATCTTTTATCGCCTTCTTGGCATAGATTTTCTGGGTTGCGGACAATTTTCTGAAAGAAGTAGCCCAGCTTTCAGTATAGCCTCATCTTTATTTACTTCTTTCGCCAATTGCCCAACAGCCTGTTTTAACAAATCATTCCTCTCTGCTAAATGATCTGCTACTGTTTTTTTTCTCTTCTGAGAGCATGGTTGAGTAGCAGGAGAGCCAGGTAACTGTTCAGTACCTTCTTCCTCTACTTGCGATTCTTCTTCATGAAGGTCCACTGTCGACACTCCAGGAATTTGAACCTCCTGATCACGTAAGAATTCCAATAACTCAGAGTACCATAGGTTTGGCACATACACGTCTTCAGCCCCACGACCAGATCCTAAACTTTGTTCTACTTTTTTTTTGCTCCCTGCGATAACACGTTTTTATGTTGCCTTCTCTTTTCTTCAGACTATCAACATTTGCATTTGGTTTCAGCCAAGCATTTTTCTTCTTGTTTCTGTCTTTAAAAACGGCTGATTTCACTTTCCAAAGCTCAGGCAGTTCTTTTAATTTTTCAAAAAATTCAATCCAAATAGGCATGTTTGGTTTCGACATAATTGAATATTAACACGACAAGCGATCACAAATTGACAATCAACGACAGTTCACTTATGAGGTTGTCAACAATGTTGTCAACTTCCCCACAGACGCTACAACAAGGTTGAAAACATGAAGCTCCGCCCATCGAAAATCAAAACGATTTGATCTCACACCAACCGTTGCACCAACCGTTTACTACAACCGCCAACTTGCCCACAGACGTACAACATCTACTCCAACATGGCAAGTTGGCGACGAGGTTGACAACCGAGTTGGTCGTCTATGGCCCGCTTTAGACAAGTTCTTGGGAGTCATGATGCTAAAAGTCAACTGAACACTAATCTATTATGATTTTACTTTTATAAATTTATCAAAGCCCATTCGATAACGTCCTTTGTTCAAGTTGAAATCCTTCACTATAACTATAAACCCATATTTATCTACGTTCCAATACAAAGAGCATAATTCCTTGAATTCATCATACGTCATATCTGGGCTAACATGTTCATCATAAACGTGACGTAGGTTAACATTATCCTGTTTGAAAAGGACTATTATGTTTCCGTTGTCACGTGTTAGATGTTTCTTCATACAAACGTAGGTTTGGGTTAGAAATACTACGTCAATGGACTTATGTCGACCCATAGAATAATAATCCTTAATTTTATTCTGCTTGTCACCCATTATATCATCGAAAATGAAGATTGAATTTTCACGTGCTTCACAAGGGTCAATGATCTCATCACTTTCCTTGTATGGATAATATCCAATATCGGGTATACTCTTGAGAACTTGCTCCAATAAGCGATACTTGGGCTGATAGAGACTTTTCGAGAAAATATAAACGTTTTCAAATCTAAGTCCGTTCGGATTGAAAAGTAATGAGAGCAGAGCATTGGATTTTCCTGACCCACTAGGACCAACTATGAAAAATCTACAACTGTTTGGGAATAAATCACCATGTCTTTTAGCAATCTGATCCTCGAAAATATCTAAATTATCAATCGGTAGCTTAGTTGTTTGTTGTATGACAGACATCTTGATACTAGTGTAAATAAAAAACAATCTTCATATAAATATATAATTATTTCAAAAACAATTCACTTTTGTGTTTCCTTAAATATTGATAAATAATACATTCACATCTACAAGATCCGAAGGATTCGCATTTTGAGCAAGCTATTCCATCAACATAGTCTTCATCTAGGCCTCTCCCAATACATTTCAATGGACAACAATATATTTTCCCATCAATTTTATTCCAACGTCGTTTATCTTCTAAAATGTTGCATTCAGTTTGTAGAGGTTTATCTAAGCAATATATGGTTAAACCACACCCCGTACACTTCACATGATTATCGTAAAATATATATTTTTTAGGTAGAGAAGTTATTTTTACATTATAGAAACATCTGATTAAAACAAGAACGAACATAGATATAAGCAGATATGTTGATATGAATATATATTTCACTATTATTTCATAGAGTGACTCTTCAGACATCTTTACTCTGTTAATGCTCTACGTATACTGAATATTATTTGATGGAAGTGGTTATAAATAAATAAAACAATAATTCTTCACACATTTTTTATTGGGACACATCTTCTAGGTTTACATTTCAGTTTACTGAATCTATTCTTATTATGAAAAACATCGAACCAGGGATCCAAGGACATTCGTTTGAATGAATCAAACATCTTCTTCTTAGTCTCATAAGCAGCAATTTTCTTCTTCAGTATTTTTATATTTTCTAAATAAAGATCTATAGCAGACATGTCTGTATGATGTTCTATTTCGGTATAAAGTTCCAAACCCATTCAAACAAATCTTTGGAATTTGTCATACTGCACATGCGCTCCCCACTACCATGCTGCATGCACAGAGGTCGTTTCAATTGAAACTTTGGTGGGGTCCAACCATAATTTTCTACATTTATTATTAGAAGCGTCAGACCAATACAATTTAATTTATTCAATAGAAAATCGTATTTTTGTTTTCCCTTCACATATACGATATCTACATTGGTTAGTAGCTTTTTGAGAATAGCATCTATTTCTTCGTACAATATATTCCCCTCTGAATACCTCAGACCATGATGATATCGTTCCAAGTATCTGATTTGTTTCTTATCTTCTAGGGTAAGTGTGGAATATCCTCTTGGAGGTTTGAATATGAAATGAGCGACTTGATTTCCATTATTTATAGCTAGCTCTTTCAGACAAAATTCTTCAGCAATGACGAATCCTTGGATATCTACCGTTACAACCTTCATCTTCAGAGTATGATCTTCAACTGATTAGAAAGGTGCCACCTTCTTTACAGTTTCACTTAGGGGGAGATATTCGATGACACAATCATGTATTATTATACAGTATGCTCTTGTAGATGCTGGAAATCCTTTTCTAGCGTGAATTTCCAATTTAACATCCACGGTAGAAGATTTGAAGCTTTCATCACGTCTAGAGCAGTCGATTACAAATATAGCCCGTGACTTGAATTGCGCATAATTGAGTAGAGCGGCCTTCTTCTCATTCATATAACTTGATGAAAATTCCGAATAGTTATGATGAGCTTCGGCGAAATCGTTCCTTTCGAAATCTAAATTCAGGTTTTCTTGGGGTATATATTCACCGTTCAAAAGTAGTCTCACATCTGATACTTCAATGTTATCTAGATAATTTGGATCTTTAATATCATTGTCTTTTCTGTTTCTATGGAAGCAACAAATTATATATCGAGGACATTCGATAATTGATCCAGTTTTCACGTTCCATACTTCCTTAGTGGAACCTTGTGTAAGGACTGGTAGTTCATGCAACTCCCAACGTCTGAACGGGATTAAAACGGGTCTATCCGTTTTTATTGATTGAAGAAGTTCTAATTTGAGAGGATCTGATGGATAAATATGTTTAACTCTTAATTCCATACTCTGAATAGTAATTTCTCCTTTGGTAGCTCCAACAGCTTCTCCCTCTGCAGGACTGACCAGGATTGAATTCTTGTCATTGCGAGCTCGAACGAAACGAATCAGCTGTTTTCCACAAATAGCCATTCGATAATCGTTGAATATATTCAGGAGATGACTCAGCGGTATTCGTAAATAAAAGCTTCCATCTTCATTTTTAATAGCGCCGTTTGGATAATTCCATCCTGCAATAGCCAGTTCGCGAATTTCAGCTTTCTCATAACATAAAAATCCTCGTACAGTACTAACAAGTCCTGGATCTTTAACGGTATCTATCTCGCTTCCACACAGTTCGTAAGATATGGAATCGAAAAGGAAAGCACCTGCGTTATTCACCAATGAAACATCTCCTTCACCCGCAGTTTTAGTCAATTTTCCTCTGATAATGACAGCTGCATCGTTCATGAGAAGCCAAACATCCGGTCTATTGATACCAATCTCGATGGTGTCGTTATTGTCAAAGGATTTAATAAAAGGTAAATATGTCCGACTTTCAACTTTGACTATTGAATCGTCGTTGACAAGGGGGCGGTAGAGATCGAAAGTCTGGCCTGATAACATGACCTATAGATTGTAAAAATATTTTATTTTCTAACGTCAGGTGTGACCTGGATGACTGTTGAATGACTAATGGTTTCGGTACTCTTACTCTTGTATCTTTATACTTGGAGGAAAAAATCAAGACCATTTTTTAAGCTCCAATCTAACTATAATTTCTTCACCTCTAAAATTGACCAGTTCAAAATCCTGATCTCGAATATTCAAAGTTATATTATATATCTTTTTCTTCACTACAGGAAGGTATATTAAATTTCTAGGTGTTTCGTCTATCGCGAGTTCACCGAAAATTCGTATATCGTATGTGAAGGTCTATCGTTGTAAAATGCTCCCTCGCTGATATTACTATCTATATGTATAGTTCTAACTTTAACTATTTTCACGGGTAAATCTGACTCATGAACCTTTCTAGCTTCTAAAATCTTCTCGGAGAATCCCAATAGACTTCCTAGGGAATTTTTCTTCGTAAAATCGATAGAGTATGACTTGTGAAATATCTCGCTTCTTAAAGTATTATTATTGGGCCTCAGGAAAAATATTTCTTTGGAAGTATCCTTCTTCTGTTCTTCTTCAGATAGTAAATATTTTTTCAAATAATCTTCGATATCGGTTATCTCATATGTACCAGTAGGTATAGGTAGGCTTGCTTGCTCCTTGTCAAAATAGTAAAACTTTGTATTATCGTCTATATTAGGTATCGTATTATATGAATAGAATCCGATCAATGCAAGCCCGTACTGACAATTCTCTTCCAATTCGATTGGAGGAACGAAATCAATGGATAATGTTGAAGTTCGACTCTTCAGTGTGAATATCACAGACATGACTGATGAAAATAAAGCTAATAGTTGATATTTATAACATTTTATTCTGTAAAAATTCTAAACACAATTTCCCACAATTTTCCGTATTGTAGGTCTCATATTGATCTCTATTATATAATATTTTAACGTTCAAGTATTTCACCAACTCTTTCGGAGGCTTCAAATTTCCAAAACTATCAAAGTATTCTGCAACATTTTCGTTTTTCGTGTAAGCTGTCCAATGACTACCAGGTCCCTGTGAAGAATCCAAGTTGATCACCCCACATTCCTTTTTCAACGATTTTTTAGGTAAATTATCTCGCATAAATACGCCCCTGAAGTGAGGTATATTTTTAGCATAATTTTCAATCTCATAATCGTATAGAGCTCTATTGGGCAGCTTAGTTAATAGTTTTTTTGTTTTTTCAAGTAAAGTCCATATCCTCGTTTCGATTTTCTCACGTAGAGCCCTTTACCTATGGATTCCATCGCCTTGTTATGACGATGTTCCTCTTCCAACTTTTTAGTAGCATTCTTAGCGTCAACTACAGTTTTGACATCAGCGCTACCTCCATTCAACAACATTCCTAGAGCAGATAGCCCCGCGAATATCGAAACTGAAGGTAGAAGACCCCCTGATTTTGATTCGAATGGAATAATGCGGGGTACTCGTATGTTTCTACGACCGCCTGCTTTCTTGATTGCGAGCCTTGCTGCTTTAAGTGCCTTAATGGAAGACTTTTTCAGATTTCCTTCAGTACCTTCTTTTTTCAACATTTTGGCAACAGGGTCAACGACAGTCATTTTGAACGACTTTTAAAGTCCCATTCCGAGTTTACGTTTAGCTTTCATAATTCCAGTAACCATAAGAGCGTGAGATTTTTCCTTGAATTTAGCGTCCCTTGACTTAACTCGTTCCCAAGCCTTATCTTCGAGAATTTGATCGGCTTTATGTCTAACAGCTAGCTCTTTGCTTTTCGAGTATGCGATATCGTGTTCTTTACAAGCTTCGTCGAGTTTATTAATACCTGGATCACCTCTACGAAGACGTTCTTCTAACTTGGTACCAGGTCCGCAATACGAATAACCTGGTAAATGTAACTCAATGGGTAATTTATTTATTAGTGTGTTGACAAGTCCATCTCCTACGAAAGTTAACATGATAATGAAATGACTTCATAGATCGAATTACCTTTGTTCACCCTGAGGTAGATAACAGCTGCATAACCCAGTGTTGAAGCATCGCAAAAACCATGCATTTCACATCGTTCGAAATCATCCACGAGAACTCGTCTCGGTAAAATTAATTTAGGGAGCTCTGATAGCTCAGATTTTAATTGTTTCCATGGATTCTGTATGGACATAGGAAGCAGCTCATCCCAATCCTTCTTCAAAGATCAAATGCACTGCATTATGTATTTTGCCTTCAATAAAATAGGTGATAAGAATCCTAAGGGGTCGAAAATCCTTCCGAAATCAGAAAGAATACCTCTTTTTGTGATTTCTTTATTGGATATCTGATAGTTATAAGAAAATGTGTCAGGAGAGGGATTCCATTGAAGCCCTAGTACTTTAAGAAGAGGAGGTTCGTCCTTCTCAAAAAATAAAACAACCTGACAATCAGAAGAAGGAATGGAAGAAAGTAATTTAGGAGAATTGCTTGCCCATTTCTTCAATTTATTCGAAACCTCCCCGACTTAACAGATCTATCAAATCTTTTTGTAGTGAAAGAGCCTCAGACTCAGATGAAGCACTTGCCAGTATATCGTCGATATAAATTTGTTTCTCGATTATTTGACTTGCCTTTGGAAAGTTTTCTTTTTCTAGTTCTGCTAGTTCTAAGAGTGTTCGCATTGCTAAATATAGACTACAGTTGAGACCAAAAGTAACTGTATTTAAGCTGTATTCTGCCAGAGGATCATCAGAACTAAAACGCCACAAAATTCTAAGGAAATTTCGATCAGAAGGATGAATTAAAATTTGCCTGAACATCTGTTTAATGTCAGCCACAAATACTACTGAGTCTAAACGAAAAAGTAAGAGTAAAGAAACAATATCTTTCTGTAATTTCGGACCGGGGAGTAACGTATCATTTAAACTAATACCCTTTGAGCCCTTTGCCGATCCATCCCAAACTACTCGTAGTTTAGTGCTAACACTTTCTGGCTTTAGAACACAGTGATGTGGCATGTAACAAACATAATCTGAAGGTTTGTCTTTCGAAGTCACTAGAGACATATGTCCGTTCTCAAGATATTCTTTCATAAAGTCGGAATGAGATGAATATAATAAAGGATTCTTTAAGAGTCGTTTTTCGAGTAATACAAATCTGCGATGCGCCTGAGTGTGTCACCTAAGTTTGGTTTGGAATTTTTGAAAGGAAGGGAAACAATGAATCTACCCGTTGAATCTCGATTTAAGGTTTTTCTGAAAAAGGTCTCACATTTTTCATCTTCAACCGAAAGAAATTGTTTTTCAGGTATTTGTTCAATTTCCCAGAATTTAGCAATGCAAATGTCTACGGGAGTATCAGATTGAACGACGAATGTCTTCGTTTCCATATTTGAAACGCACTTATTAATTTTGCCAAGAAGAACCCAACTGAAAAGTGTTTCAAGCGCAGTAGGTTGACCTAATTCACCTACTACACGTCCCTTGAGTAAAATATGAGTAAACAATTCAGCTCCAATCAAAATATCTATTGATCTGGAAAGATGATAATCCTCATCAGCGAGAGATAATCCTCGTAAATGTTGCCACTGCTGCTTTTCAATTGTGAAAGAAGGTATATTCGAACAAAGATTTGAAACAACAATTGCTTCAAAAGAATATATGGGACCTTCTGAATTTCTAGGTTTGATCTCACAAGTTGTAATACCTTTGGATGAGAATGAAGTCATTTCATTCAAACCAGAAATGGTTGTTGAATACTGATGTCTCTTCAAACCAAGATTACGAAAACATTTCTCGCTAATGAAATTTGATTGACTTCCCGAGTCGAGAAGAATTCGAACTTGTTGAAAAGTTCCATAGCTATCGCGAATATCTACTGCTGCTGTGGCCAATAACACAGTACTACAGTTCGAGAACGTATTACCTGATAAAGTAGAAGGAATATAATTATTTTCTGTAATTGAAGCTGACGGATTGGAATTCTCAACTTTTGATTTTGGTAAATCTGCAGTATTCTTTGAAATATGTATCAATGAATGATGGCGGCTGTTACATGTACGACATCTAAATGAAGAAGGACAATTTTGAAAATTATGAGAATGATGTAGACAATTGAAACAAAGTTTATTTAGTTTAACGAACGAAATTCTATCTTTAGGAGACTTTGAAAAGAAATCAGAACATTTGGATAAAGCATGTGATCCTTGGCAAAGATAGCACTTAACCCTGGAGCTATTCTGAACATTCGTTTGTAATGAGAAAGTGTTACTAGTCTTGCTTATATTTCTGTTGGAGTATTTTTCGTTACTAGATGAAACAATTTTATTCTTAGGAGTATTCAAATGTTGAACAGATTCTAAAGCATTGCATTTATTTTCAACAAATTATAAAGTTCTTTGTAATCTGGAATTTTACTAGAATCTGTTTGAATTTCGAAACTTGTACGGGTTTCAATATCTAGTTTTCCTAAAAGAATATAAAAAAGTAGAAAATCCCACTGGGCTGTATTGAAATTCAACGCATTGAGCACCGCTAATGATTCAGAAAATGTATTTAGTAATACACGAAAATCTTTGGCTGAATTATTCCTCAAAGAAATGGAAAATATTGAATCTAATGCATTTGAAGCTATTAGTCTCTTATTTTGATATCTATCAGTAAGTTTTTTGAAAACTGTGTCGTAATTATCATTATTTATAGCGATACCATTTAGCAATTTCAAAGGCTCATCCTTTAAAAAAGAAAGTAAATATCTAAATTTCTCTACGTTAGAGAGTTCAGAATTTTCATGAATTAATTTTTCATAAAGATCATGAAAGGTTGACCAACTTTTCGGATCTCCGTCGAAACAAGGTATATTAAGTGGTGGAAGTTTTGCAGAAGACTCTACACTGAGAGGAGACGTACTAGGATTATCAACTTGATTATGACTGTGATAAATAGATAGACCTTCATAATAAAAATGCTCAGTATCCTTTCTTATTTTTTCTTGAATCTCGAATTCTTCCTCACTTTCCACCAACATGATAATTTCATTATGATAATACGAAAACCTATCAAAATTCACTGAAATATCTTTGAACCTAGTTTTCAACTGTCCTTTTTTGGAGGGATCAGTTGAACTCTGCACTGCAACGGCGTAAAATTCAGAAATTCGACTAATATATATTTTTCTTTTATATTCCAATCTTTTTAAGTTACTCATTTTATTAGTTAATACAATTAATCTAACTATTTGAATGTAAAGTAATGAGGAAATTCTACTTCGAAACAGTATACGTAAATATAAATTCGTTTTCACTTTCGATGAAATCAGAAATAATTGGAAATAAATGAGGAACTATAAAGTATAAAAATATGTTATCTCCGCGAAACAGTTAGTGAATTTTATCTCTAGCATAAGGTGCCGGAGTTTTTTATGACGAAGATGGAGATAAACGTGTGTGTTTTCTATACACTGAAATTAATGAAATGTAATTATTTAAATGGTGACTCACTTGAAAATCTCGAAATTTGAAAGAAAATATGAAAATATGAAATTACTATACTAGCCAATCGGGCTTGAATGGACCAAAATGTTAGCGCATCAAGTAAAGGAAAAAAAGTGGACTGTATTTGTAATGAAAATTGCCGCTAACATAAACGGAATATGCATCAAAACCCTTATTTTTGACACCTACCTTGTTTTCATCGATCGTCGCTCAACGGGGATCCCCTTCTCCACCAGGAACACTAAGATCGATGCGGCGAAAATGGAAAAAATTTGGAAAATTGCACTTGTGAAAATATGGAAACTGTATCGGTCGAACGTTTTATCAATGAATGAATGAATGAGTCTTGATCAGCGCACTTCTTCACATGCGCGCAGTGCCTATTCAAAGAACTCTGATGCATAATGAAAATGAATTATTTTTAATATCGAAAACTTGCACCAACATATATATATATATATATATATATATATATATATATATATATATATATATATATATATATATATACATATATATATATATATATATATATATATATATATATATATATATATATATATATATATATATATATATATATATATATATATATATATATATATATATATATATATATATACATATATATATATATATATATATATATATATATATATATATATATATATATATATATAAAACAGAATTCTTCGTGTTAACGATACACGTTCGTGGCAATAAAATGAAGCAAACTAGGACATTCATTTGAAACTAATTAAACAAACCATCTAGTGGAGCTGGTTGTACGAGTTCACGATACATCGAAATACTTCCATATACCTTGGACGGTAAATGTTAGAAACATTGAGTTGTTTATCACAATCAACAAATATATATATATATATATATATATATATATATATATAAATATATATATATATATATATATATATATATATATATATATATATATATATATATATATATATATATATATATATATATATATATATATATATATATATATATATATATATATATAATTTTGGTTTTCAACACTAAGAATTACTTTTTAAAAAAAAAACAATTTATTCAATGTGAAGTTTACAAGACGAAAGTTACTTAATTAATCTTACGGTTCTATGTTAGTGAGGGCTTATATAGGCAAGCAGCGATGAATCAGTACAAGGTTACTATTGACGTCATTAAAATGGATAAGCTGTACTCTGACTACATAACTCCTCCCCATTTAAAGAAAGTTCGTTATCCTTAATTTTAAGGTGACGAATCTTCAAGAAAATTCTATAAAAAATTATAATCACTACAATAATAATAAAGATTACAAATACAATTGTTATGAAACTTATAGTTGTAGGATGTGGAGCCCATTGGTAAAGGTCGTCCAGTTTGGGGATGTCTTCTTCTTGGATATTCTTCCAATTTGTTGAATAGGTCCAATTCGCTTCCAGTGGCGCAAGATAGACCTGAGAATAGGTGTTGAAAACTTCTCGGGGGTGTATTCTCTTAAATCCATCAGTAATTATACATTCTGATGTAATCTGAGATAATTTAGGGATTTTATGAGAGAATGAACCTCTTTCGCATTCTTCTTGTATCATTTCATTGTTAATGGAAATGATATTTCCATTTTCCATTTCGAATAAATCTTCTTGAGGCTCAACCGAACTGCGATTACAATGTTCTTGCAGGGTTTTTAGAACCATTCGGACACATTCATGGGGTTTCTTCAGGTATTCCTGTTTACAGATGTAGAAGTCTTCGACTTGTTGAATGAACTCGGTATTCCATACAATCTCTTCGTTGCGTGTTAACCCATAGGAATTAAGGTTAGGAATTCTGGTATTTCGGAAAGGTAAGTTATACAATCTAAACAGGTCATATTTATCATTCTTAAAAATTGGTATAGTTATGCTAAATAAAATATTGAAACCCTTAATAAAAACTTTTGTTAGGCATACAGCATAATAGTCTGTTAAATGAGAGAATGGTAACATTTTTTCTTTCTTTATTACTTCATTAAATTTCGACAGATGCAGAATATTTTCATGTAAGAGGTGCAAACGTGCAAAACTGATGGCATTTTCAAATTCTGATAATATTATTGCTATCTCGTGTGAATGGAGAATTATTAGATTAAGTTTTGAACTTAAATCGTTAGCTACCTTCAGTTTTCTTAATTAAAGAATTGATAGTATTCACATATTTCGTTTGAGTATCGGATACTATTCGCAGTATTTTCTGCTGATTAGCTTTCAAAATGTTCTCATTCTTTTTAATTGCTTCAAAATATTTTTGATATATTAATTCATCGTCCGCGTCTAAAGTACCAAATAAAAATTTAAAAGTGGATCCTCCAATATTCAATAGTCCTTTTCGCGAACGTATTTTCTGTGTGATTATATTATTAAAAGTTTGCCCATTTCTATTGACCGAAGTATTAGCCATAACCAGATATTGGTACACAGGAACAGTATACGTCGTGTTTATGCTTTCTTTAATTATTTCTTTTTGGATTCTAATTAATTCGGGTATTCCCGATATATCATAATGAAACAGTAAATATTTAGCATGATCGGCTACATAAATTTTGCCTAAATGCATAGGTATTGAATTATGCGAAATCTCTTGAACAGAGAATGTATAAACTTTAATCAATATAAATAAAAGGATGAAGGATACATGGGTCATCTGAAAATTAGGAGAAGTAATTAGTGTATTCTTTATTTTATCCGATTTCTATGATAGAAATGTTTGCTTTGAGGATTTCTGATCCTAATGTCTGTAATAATGTTTCTAGACTTTTTCTTGTAAGGTTTTTTAAATTTGGATTGACATTTTTGTTTTAAATGAACAACTTCTTTTTCTAAAAGTCTTTTTGACTTCGTCCCTTTTCAATTAATTTTCCAATATTTGCTGCGTTTTTGTCTGTGGTGGGGGGGGGGGGGGGTGGGGGGGGGGGGGGGTGGGGGGGGGGGGGGGTGGGGGGGGGGGGGGGTGGGGGGGGGGGGGGGTGGGGGGGGGGGGGGGTGGGGTACAGATGTAATTACGAACAAAGATCAGAAAATATTTATTAGTATTATATGATATAAATAATTAATTGAATTTATGATCCTGGATACCTTTTACTAATTTGTACATATATTCAATCTGGTGAGATTGAATAATTTATTGAACTTTCGTCATATAAGATTCACAAATTTTTTATAGAAGAACAAAATAACTTATGGAACTTTATTACAGAAAATTTATTCATCTAATTACAAACCTTATTATTTGAAACACTAAATTATTTTAAAAAAATGTAATTTGAATATTCATTTACAGGCATCATAACAGGTCCCTCATACCAGGGGAAAAAAGGTACATGTATAAAATTTTAAAAATCCTAAATCACATGTGTGATGCAACAGTTGTAAATATCGTATATTATTACTATGAATGACTGACAGCTTTTTGAATAAGAAAAACTTTTCATATGAAATATAGACAAAACCTCCTAGTGTTTAAAATGATGATACTAATACGATCAATATTATATAAATAAATTGATAGGAAGTTAAGTATTATGTATTTAATTCAAGTTAGATTATAAATTATAACCCATACTTTGTATGAAGTAGTAATAAAGTTAAATTATAAATTCATTCTATTATTCTACATTGAAAGTTTAATAATTTTATAATTGTATGCATACTTATAAACAATCACATACCTTGCCATGTCAAAAAAAGCCCACACACATCTATACTAAACGGATAAAATTGTTATTGACTATATGATTCTTGCATTCACAGTATAAATGATTTGTCCATGCATTCAATTTGGTGAACATTGCATAAAATGTTTTCATAAAGTTTTTATTTCTTACGACTTAATTTAATTACTCAGAGAACGTACTCATAACTGAAAAAAATTTTGGATTTGTATTATTTTATCTCAATATTGAGAATATTGTGTTCTTTAGGAAACTTTGTGTGATTAGAGATAAATAAAACGTGCTTTCTTATTTTTTCATGAAATATCGAGCGAACATAAATGTTAAACTTTTATACTGTACGCCACTGACAATTCGAATAAATTCATTAGTACACTCGATGAATTATTTTTGGGTTGAATTCCCTTGGGAGAGTTATTCGGGTCTTCTTTTTTAGAATTACATAACTTGCTTGTGAAACATAAAACTACTTTTTGAAAGATATGAAACTTTATTACCAAATTTGACAGAAAGTTCATAAAATATATTTCACAACTTGAAAAGTTGGGTAGGCTATCGAAATTTTCAGGAAGCAGACGTCTTTTATTAAATTGTACCGAATAAATTTTAGATTCTGGTTGCTTCACTATATGATAATTTTGATAACGTGCTATTTTTCTAGGGATCTGAATTTCGTTCGCAAAACTCTTGAATTTTTAGGAAGTTTTTCCTGTTGATCGCAAAAACTGTTGAAAAAAGATTTTCTGAAATATTCATTACATACCTTTGAAAGTACTATTCCATATATTTAGTTTTGATCATTACTACAATTAGATGACCATCAGCTATTTTCTAGTTTTAATTTCAAAAATTGAATTTACGTATTCTGCAAATAACCCGTCCTTTTGTTTCTTGAAAAATCAAAATTGATATGATTGAAACTTTTCTCGTATACATGAAACGGTTCGAATGCTTAAATAGACTTTATGGAACTTTTTTTCATATAAGATCCACAAAATTTTTTAGGGAAAAACAAAATAACTTTGCATGCAATAAGATGCCTGAAATTTTTTTCATCAGATTTTATTTCTTACGACTTGCTCAGGGAACGCATTCATAAGTGAAAAAATTTTGAATTTGTATAATTTTATCATTGACAGTTTACACGCGATCTAAGTTATATTCGATAAACTCACTAAAACGTATGCTAACCTGTGAAAAATGTTAGTATGTTTCTTTGCTCTTATTGGTGGTTTCTGATGATGCCGTCTTCATTGAATACGCTGATTGTTCACCTGCTTCCAAGTTGGTTGAAGTGAAGTGGAGGGAGTCTCTATGAACCAACCTTACCACTTTCGATTAGATATGAACGTTTCTGGTCGATCACAACAATAAAGCACTTGCACGTTATCGATTAATGTTCACGGGTCCGAATTTATTCGGATTTATTGATCAATATCCGTATCGATGGACCAAATGTTAAGCGTAATAGAGTTGTGGACTGTATATGTACGTTTTTTATAGATAAACAGCGTGGTGTATTTAGATATATATATTTTACGTTAAAATTGAGAAGATATATACACAAGGGTGACTATTTGCAATAGAATGTTAGTGTCTCTTAGCGTCTCTCGTTCGTATTTTAGCTACCTGCTCCGGCAATCGCACACCCTAAAAGCCAGAGCCGGGATAACAATTTTTCGTGTTCTAACTTATTCCTTCGTTCAAAAATATTTTTAATCATTGCAACAGGTTTTTGTCCTGATATGCGACACTTTTTTTGCAAAAGATATCTGAGCGATGCAAAAAAAAAAATTAACATATGCATAATTTAACTGTTGCAATGATTAAAAATATTTTTGTACGAAGGAATAAGTTAGAACACGAAAAATTGTTATCCCGGCTCTGGCTTTTAGGGTGTGCGATTGCCGGAGCAGGTAGCTAAAATACGAACGAGAGACGCTAAGAGACAGTAACATTCTATTGCAAATAGTCACCCTTGTGTATATATCTTCTCAATTTTAACGTAAAATATATATATCTAAATACACCACGCTGTTTATCTATAAAAAACGTACATATACAGTCCACAACTCTATAACGCTTAACATTTGGTCCATCGATACGGATATTGATCAATAAATCCGAATAAATTCGGACCCGTGAACATTAATCGATAACGTGCAAGTGCTTTATTGTTGTGATCGACCAGAAACGTTCATATCTAATCGAAAGTGGTAAGGTTGGTTCATAGAGACTCCCTCCACTTCACTTCAACCAACTTGGAAGCAGGTGAACAATCAGCGTATTCAATGAAGACGGCATCATCAGAAACCACCAATAAGAGCAAAGAAACATACTAACATTTTTCACAGGTTATCATACGTTCTAGTGAGTTTATCGAATATAACTTAGATCGCGTGTAAACTGTCAATGATAAAATTATACAAATTCAAAATTTTTTCACTTATGAATGCGTTCCCTGAGCAAGTCGTAAGAAATAAAATCTGATGAAAAAAATTTCAGGCATCTTATTGCATGCAAAGTTATTTTGTTTTTCCCTAAAAAATTTTGTGGATCTTATATGAAAAAAAGTTCCATAAAGTCTATTTAAGCATTCGAACCGTTTCATGTATACGAGAAAAGTTTCAATCATATCAATTTTGATTTTTCAAGAAACAAAAGGACGGGTTATTTGCAGAATACGTAAATTCAATTTTTGAAATTAAAACTAGAAAATAGCTGATGGTCATCTAATTGTAGTAATGATCAAAACTAAATATATGGAATAGTACTTTCAAAGGTATGTAATGATATTTCAGAAAATCTTTTTCAACAGTTTTTGCGATCAACAGGAAAAACTTCCTAAAAATTCAAGAGTTTTGCGAACGAAATTCAGATCCCTAGAAAAATAGCACGTTATCAAAATTATCATATAGTGTAGCAACCAGAATCTAAAATTTATTCGGTACAATTTAATAAAAGACGTCTGCTTCCTGAAAATTTCGATAGCCTACCCAACTTTTCAAGTTGTGAAATATATTTTATGAACTTTCTGTCAAATTTGGTAATAAAGTTTCATATCTTTCAAAAAGTAGTTTTATGTTTCACAAGCAAGTTATGTAATTCTAAAAAAGAAGACCCGAATAACTCTCCCAAGGGAATTCAACCCAAAAATAATTCATCGAGTGTACTAATGAATTTATTCGAATTGTCAGTGGCGTACAGTGTAAAAGTTTAACATTTATGTTCGCTCGATATTTCATGAAAAAATAAGAAAGCACGTTTTATTTATCTCTAATCACACAAAGTTTCCTAAAAAACACAATATTCTCAATATTGAGATAAAATAATACAAATCCAAAATTTTTTTCAGTTATGAGTACGTTCTCTGAGTAATTAAATTAAGTCGTAAGAAATAAAAACTTTATGAAAACATTTTATGCAATGTTCACCAAATTGAATGCATGGACAAATCATTTATACTATGAATGCAGGAATCATATAGTCAATAACAATTTTATCCGTTTAGTATAGATGTGTGTGGGCTTTTTTTGACATGGCAAGGTATGTGATTGTTTATAAGTATGCATACAATTATAAAATTATTAAACTTTCAATGTAGAATAATAGAATGAATTAATAATTTAACTTTATTACTACTTCATACAAAGTATGGGTTATAATTTATAATCTAACTTGAATTAAATACATAATACTTAACTTCCTATCAATTTATTTATATAATATTGATCGTATTAGTATCATAATTTTAAACACTAGGAGGTTTTGTCTATATTTCATATGAAAAGTTTTTCTTATTCAAAAAGCTGTCAGTCATTCATAGTAATAATATACGATATTTACAACTGTTGCATCACACATGTGATTTAGGATTTTTAAAATTTTATACATGTACCTTTTTTCCCCTGGTATGAGGGACCTGTTATGATGCCTGTAAATGAATATTCAAATTACATTTTTTAAAAATAATTTAGTGTTTCAAATAATAAGGTTTGTAATTAGATGAATAAATTTTCTGTAATAAAGTTCCATAAGTTATTTTGTTCTTCTATAAAAAATTTGTGAATCTTATATGACGAAAGTTCAATAAATTATTCAATCTCACCAGATTGAATATATGTACAAATTAGTAAAAGGTATCCAGGAATCATAAATTCAATTAATTATTTATATTCATATAATACCTAATAAATATTTTCTGATCTTTGTTCGTAATTACATCTGTAAAGATTTGATTGAATAACAGTTTTTATTGATAAGTTTATTGGTTTGGCCAATATGAATGATTAAAGCAATATGAAATGCTTCAATTTCATTTTGGATGACTAAGTAGGTAGGTAGGTACCTATTTTGTGAAAGAAAAAAAAATTTGATGAATAGATGAATTGATTAATTGGCCGAGAAGAGTTTTTGTGAATATTGTAAATAGTAGTTGTAGGTCTCAAGGTAAACACTCGAAAGTGAAAACAAATTAACAGCTTATGGTGCTTGTTTTACTTTGATTTTCGCTAAATTATAAGGCGGTTGACCTTGAAATCCTAAAAATTTTCGCCTATGGTGTATTTTTTAACACCTCTTTTAGCTTCCTTAAACCAAAACCTCACAAGCCGCCACTGATATATATATATATATATATATATATATATATATATATATATATATATATATATATATATATATATATATATATATATATGTGTGTGTGTGTGTGTGTGTATATGTGTTTTAGCGTTGTTTACACGATAACGGGCGCAATTTTGAAGCAATAGGGTAGAAAGTTCGTAAATAGGTAGTTTCGTATGATATCTTGAATGGGATTGATTTTGGTTTCAATCGGTTGGGGGGTTGACCCCCCTGGGGGAAAAATAAATCTTGTTTACACGATAACTGTCGCAATTTTGAAGCAATAGGGTTGAAAGTTTAAAAGTAGGTAGTTTCGTATGTTATCTTGAACGGGTTTGTTTTTGGTTCGAATTGGATGAGGGGTTGACCCCCCTGAGGAGGAAATAAATCTTGTTTACACGACAGAAGGCGCAATTTTGTAGCAATAGGGTTGAAAGTTTGTATCCAGGTAGTTTTGTATGATATCTTGAATGAGATTGTTTTTGGTTCGAATTGGTTGAGGGGCTGATCCCCCTGGGGGGAAAATAAATCTTGTTTTGTATGTTTATAATTTTCGGTTATCTTTATTTCAGTTAGAGGGGAACCAGAAATTAATTTCGTTGGACATAACAGTGTAAACCCTGTTGTTAAAACGGAAAGTGAATTTAGTTTCATTTACATAGATGAAATTTTAGAAATGTTTTGCTATTTCCAACTAAGAGAGGGAATAATTAAACTTTTGATTTGATTATTTAAAGGAAAAAATATTTTTTCATTCCAGGTAAATGACATTTTTTATCTACGATTCAAATTAAAGCTTGCGGTATACATAAAATTAAACAGAGAAAGAAAATATGAGATCTTTAATAAAAAAATTCTGCCTAATCATTAATTTATGGATTCTTAAAATATGTTCTACCAGATTTAATAATTGCGTAAGTAATTGAACAATTTCTCAGAAAAAAACATTGAGCACCATTTTATACAGCGTTTTTCATATGTAGAGTTCTAAATTCAAATAAAATTATTTATATTCAAAATGAATTCTTTTATTTCATAAAAATATACTTATCGTTGGGTATGTTTATCCTCTATATTTTATTCTTTCCTAATCGAATACATGTTTATATTTTCTGAAACAGTATTTCTAGTAATGTTATGATTTTAAGATATTCATCAATCGTATACATTTATCGTCTACGTTTTATTTACTCCTAATATTTGACATTTTTTTAATAATTTAGTGTTTCGACTAAAAAGGTTTGTAATTAGATAAATAAATTTTCTGTAATAAAGTTCCCTAAGTTATTTTGTTCTTCATGAAAAAAATTTCATGAATCTTTGCAATTGCATAAGTTATTTAATTTCGATGTTCACCAAATTGAATGCATGGACAAATCATTTATACGATGAATGCAGGACTCATATATTCAATAACAATTTTATCCGTTTAGTATAGATGTGTGTGGGATTTTTTTTTTGACATGGCCAGGTATGTGATTGTTTATAAGTATGCATACAATTATAAAATTATTAAATTTTCAATGTAGAATAATAGAATGAATTAATAATTTAACTTTATTACTACTATGTATGGGTTATAATTTAAATCTAAGTTGAATTAAATACATAATACTTAACTTCCTTTTAATTTATTTATATAATGTTGATCGTATTAGTAGCATAATTTTTAAACACTAGGAGGTTTTGTCTATATTTCATATGAAAAGTTTTTCTTATTCAAAAAGCTGTCCGTCATTCATCGTAATAATATATGATATTTCCAACTGATTTATCACACATGGGATTTAGGTTTTTTAAAAATTTATATGTGTACTCTTTTTTCCTCTAGTATGAGAGACCTGTTATAATGCATGTAAACGAATGTTCAAATTACATTTTTTTAATAATTTAGTGTTTCAAATAAAAAGGTTTGTAATTAGATAAATAAATTTTCTGTAATAAAGTTCCTTAAGTTATTTTGTTCTTCTTGAAAAATTTCATTAATCTTATAAAAATTGCATTGCAAGTTATTTAATTTCGATGTTCACCAAATTGAATGCATGGACAAATCACTTATACAATGAATGCAGGAATTATATATTCAATAAATTATTTTTATTCACAATTAGTAATAGGGTAAATACTAGGATGTGGACAAAATAACATAACTCTTTTTTAACAATCTTATTTTTATTGGAATATTTACAGAGATATTACAAATATTAGAGGTATGTGTGTGTGTGTGTGTGTGTGTGTGTGTGTGTGTGTGTGTGGGCGTTTTTTGAGTATGGAGGACTACCATTGTGTATGATTTTTTTATTTATGCACCTGCACAAGCTCATACTTTTGGGCATTATACTCGTGTTCATCATCTGTATACACTGTTACACACTCCACACCGGTTTTCAAAAAAGACGGATCCGTAACTGCAGCCTCGCATACTGCATCAATTACCTTCCACTGACGATTACTCAGATTCTTGAAGAAATCCGAGGCCTCGTTCTTTTCTTCTTCAGCGAGAATATCTAACTCATCCTGAGTTAGATATTCCCTAATGGGCGTCATGTAGGCTCCATGATTGTTTTTCTCCAATTGTATTATGACCTCAGCCATTGTTAGCTGGCCCTCTATGAATTTTGTGCAGATTTCGGCACTTGACCAATATTCGTCAGCCTTCTTCTTTGCACTCACAGGATCAATATAATCTGTATTGTATATGGATGCATGATTCGCATCCCAGCTTAGATGCATAAATAAGTGGTATAAATACAGCACTCCACTTTCGCGATCTAAAATATCGGAGGAGTAGTTGAATCCGAACATTTTTCAGCAGTTTTTCCTAGAATTTGCCTGAACTAAACAGAATGATAACCAAAACTATTCACACTGTGTTTATATAATAGCTATCCCTACCTCCGGAATTCTATGAAATCACACGATTTCGTAAAAAGATTTGATTGAATAAGTTTTTATAATTTCTATTGATAGGTTTATCGGTTTTGCCAATATAAATGATTAAAGCAATATGAAATGCTTCAATTTCATTTTTAAGTTATTTTGTTCTTCCATAAAAAATATTTCCAACTAAGAGAGAGAATAATTAAACTTTTTTGATTTGAATATTTAAAGGAAAAATATTTTTATTTTATTCCTGGTAACTTACATTTTTTTTATCTACGCTTCAAATTGAAGCTTGTGGTATACATAAAATTAAACAGAAAAAGAAAATATACGATCTATAATGAAAAATTTCGCCTTCTGTCCAATCAAAGAAATAAAATCTGATTGATCTGGCGAATTTCATTCATTTTATAGGAAAAGAGTTACCTTAAGTTATTTTGTTCTTCCATAAAAAAAATTTGTGAATCTTATATGACAAAAGTTCAATAAATTATTCAATCTCGCCAAATTGAATATACAAATCATTAGTAAAAGGTATCCAGGAATCATAAATTCAATTAATTATTTATATTCATATAATACCTAATAAATATTTTCTGATCTTTGTTCGTAATTACACCTGTAAAGATTTGATTGAATAACAGTTTTGATTGATAAGTTTATTGGTTTGGCCAATATAAATGATTAAAGCAATATGTAATGCTTCAATTTCATTTTGGAGGACTAGGTACTATTGTATTGTATGTTTATAATTATCGGATATCTTTATTTCTAATATTTTAGACGCTTTTATTCACAACAATCGTGGACAGGTGAAGAGATATTCGCGTCAACCTTTTGTGTGTGTTTTCTTAGAAATATTATCCACGTCGAATGTCAGGGGGTGGATTTCATACGAATTTTGGTCTAAATTTGAAAAAATATTCAACTCCATCAATCATTAGTTAATACGGTCCCGAACACCTGCCCTAACAAAAGACTGCACCGCACAATAGGAACAATAGACCGGCTCGAACAATAGGAACAATGGACCGGCCCTAACAAAAGAAATACCTGGCATAACAATTGGCTGCACACCTGCACCCAAACAAAAGACCTGCCACCCGCTTTTGTGTAGAGATATTCGCGTCAACCTTTTGTGTGTTTTCTTAGAAATACCTGCACCCATATCTAATGTCAGGGGTGGATTTCATACGATTTACGAATTTTGGTCTAAATTTGTGAAAAAATTCAATTCTTACGACCCTCAATCATTAGTTAATACGGTCCTGTCTCGAACACCTGCCCTAACAAAAGAAACAATAGGAACAATAGACCGGCCACCCGCTTTTGTGAAGAGATATTCACGTCACCCTTTTGTGTGTTTTCTTAGAAATATTACCCACGTCGAATGTCAGGGGGTGGATTTCTTACGAATTTTGGTCTAAATTTGTAAATTCTCATGACCATCAATCATTAGTTAATACGGTCCCGAACACCTGGTCTAACAAAAGACTGCACCGCACAATAGGAACAATAGACCGGCTCGAACAATAGGAACAATAGACCGGCCCTAACAAAAGAAACACCTGGCATCACAATTGGCTGCACACCTGCACCCAAACAATAGGAACAATAGACCGGCCATGATTTATGACCTTGAGCTGTCATCATCAATCATTTTTAATTGCTCTGGGTGAATCCTTTCTACTATTGTGGATGAAGGATTGATTCAGGAGAAAATCATTTGTATTTATATAATGAGATATAGAAATGTAACACAATAAAAATAATTCTTAAGTGGTTTACACATAATTTTTTCACAAAGTGATGCAAATTTCACCTCTACAAGAACTTGTTCTGATATTGATGGTACCAGTGTCTGAGGAAGCATCGATAGAAGCGGAACGTGCGTCACTATGTATTATTATTTACTGTCAATGTATTGAAACCAGATGATTTTATCTCACAAACTAGGTTTGTATGTCAACTTAGTAAAACTTCAAAACGATACTTTAATTATTTATGGGATTAACTTTTAACTTTCATATGAAGTTGATAGAAAAAAAATTCCATTTGAATTCGTAGATAATTTCGAAAAAATGAAGCTCCTGTATTCTAACAATTATTCTCGTGAATGATGTTATCTTCATTATTTATATAGTTTATGAAATAACTTTATTTGTAGGTTAGCAGTTTTGACTTATATGGCATTTGTGATATACTGCACTATTAAAACCATTTATTCAAATGAATCCACTAAGAAGAATTCAAGTGTAGCAGGTAAGTAGATGGAATATATTGCATATGTATATGAGTATATATATACCTATATATATATATATATATATATATATATATATATATATATTTATATATATATATATATATATATATATATATATATATATATTTATATATATATATATATATATATATTTATATATATATATATATATATATATATATATATATATATATATATATATATATATATATATATATATATATATATATATATATTATTTATTCAATTCATTATTGCCAGTAGAGGACCAGTTGCTATGGTGATTGACACAAATTCGACTACTTCTTTTGAGCTTCATTATTGAGTTTCATCCTCTTGACTTAGAATTGGTGGATTTTCATAATTTTATGAGAAATAGCACAATTGTTTGAGGTCAGTCCTTCGATAATAATATGTATTTATACAGGATTATCAAAAATATATTAACATAAAAAACGCCCAAACAAACACTGAATGAAAACGTGCACAACATATGTTATAATGAATGTTCATTATATTCTCCATTGTTTTATGAACACAGTTACAATAGTATTTGGACTGCAGCATCGGTAGCCCGTCTGATCACGTCTGACTGTGAACTACTCGTTATACGAGTAAGTCGCGCTGTTCAATTGTATTTACACGTCCCCATAAATATAAGTTCATGAATGTAACGTTTTTATCTAGAGTTCTTCCATATTGAAGCTGAATAGAAATAATCGAATTCATGTCTGTCATCATAGACACTGGCCGCCTACTGGTTATAATAACTTGAATAAACCCATAAGATTACAGAAAATGTTTTTTTGATGCAAAAACGCTTCTCGATAGTCATATGTGTTATTTTGGAAAAATTTTATAAATTCAATAGTCTGTCGATCCTTGTAGAGAAAACGGGGTTTCCATTTGAAAAAAATGAGTTATCGCTATTTGATTTTAGCCTAGTTTACAAATTTATTGTAGAGTTCATAAAGTAACATCAAGTTGACATCATGTAATGGAAAGCGCAGTTTGTTGGCTATTATCCGCTGGTCTTTTTGTTTCCTTGTCATGAGCCGTTCGAAAATTATGAGTTTTCAAGTGAACCCTTATAAGCCGCCAGTTATACCTTGAATAAGCGAACCTATCCCGGTAATAAATCGATAAGGATTCAGACCGCTAACTGCCATGACTATGCAAATTGCAATTGCACTCAAAATATCTCATTAGTATATAAAACTAAATATCGGGGATTGTTCTTTGATTCACACGTGAGGTGGCAGGATCACATTGAGTATGTTACAACAAAATTAGGAAAAATGTATTACAAATTCTATCAAATTAGAGATTGGTTACCAAGGTAAAACATAATAAATGTATACAGGGCCTTAGTGGAATCTGTTATAAATTATGGTATTATCGCTTGGGGCTCGGCCTGTGAATCTGTTTTGTCCCCACTAATCATAGCCCAAAAAAAATACTAAAAATCATATTATTCAAAAATAGAAGATTCTCCACAGAGCAAGTGTTTGACCAGGCTAGAGTTCCGAACCTAGAACAATTACACATAAAAAATATTTGTAGGTTATTACTGAACAATAAGTATATGACACAGAAAATTTCTCATTGTGTCGCTACCCGAGCTGTAAGTCTGAGACATGTTACATTTCCAAGCACCTCCTTTACATCAATACAAAGATCACTTTATTATGTTGCTCCAAAGATACTCAACATCATACCCTCTGAATTTAAAATCGACCGTATAAGTATAACAAATGAAATATATTCTGTTTGCTGGATAATAAAATTGCAACCTACTGATGATGCAATTATGCAATTATGTTAGTACTGTATAGCCTCTACAGTTGCTAGATTTCATTTATTGATGTTACTGTTGTTACCAATACTCAAATAATTTATGCTATTTACTACCATTCCATAATATTTATTGTAAAACATTATTTAACATTATTGTAATCTTAGTTAGTTGTCTAGACGTAGCACACACACACATTCTACCAAGAAAATCGAGTGTTACATGTTACTATTGCGAAAACTACTATATGAGTTAGCAAATCATGCTGGGAGACCAACGGCTATGATGTTAATATATAGTTCCATTTGAAACAGGAACGTTGATAGTGACTTCCGGTGTAACCGGAAATACCATTGGGATGACTTTATTTCAGAAAGATAGTTTACAACAGACTATGGCCGTGCCTTCTCTAGGTTCCTCCATGTCTCTCTAATCTGAGCCCTCACTATCCATATCCAGCAATTCTCTCTATATCATCGCTCCAGCGTGTCGTTGGTCTGCCTCTATTATGTTTGTATTCTCGTAGTCGCCATTCCGATATTCATTTAGAATATATATATATATATATATATATATATATATATATATATATATATATAATCTCTTGATAATTATTAGCAATAACAGGCTTGTTGAATCTTAAAAATCACGATTTTATTAAAAAGTTGACGTCAACTTCTTAATAAAATCGAGATTTTCAAAGATTCAACAAGCCTGTTATTGCTAATAATTATCAAGAGATTAGAAATAGTTCACAGGCAACAACAATTCGAATAAATAATTATATATATATATATAAATATTATATATAAATTTATATATATAATTATATTTATATATATATATATATATATATATTTATATATATATATATATATATATATATATTTTATATATATATATATATATATATATATATATATATATATATATATATATATATATATATATATATATATATATATATATTTATATACAGGGTAGCGAGAAAGTCTGGCAACAAGGTATTTTATTAACACGATTAAACGTATACTCATCAAATTTCCCTCAGAGATGAATTGCTTGAAGAGGTGTAATTCAGTGGCCGGCAAGATCTCCCGACTTGATTCCACTTTATATCAGACATAACTGATACAAAAACTCTCAAATGTCTTGAGATACAAACAATTTCTCCATATATGGTAAACAATTCTATTCGAAGCTCCAAATTCAGATTGTATTATTGCTAAGACGCAGGTGGCCAACATTTTGAGCTCCTGTTATAAGGAAACTATTAATATTTCTGTAAGTTAGTATGCATTGAAAAATAACATATTGTATGTCTTGAAAAATTGTTTCTCTTATTATTTTAGTAATGTGGTATGTATTCTGTATTTTTGAAAGGAGGACGAAATCAGCTTTTCTACGATATATCACTCGACCTACGGTGCTATTTAAAAAAATTAAAGATGGCAGCGGTACACTGAATGCTGACGTCGCTCAAGTTTGACAGGACCTCTGAAAAGCGAGAAATACAATCCTGTGCATAACCCTATAATTTGATAATTATCCATTTAATCGTTTCAAAGAAAAAACCTTGTTGTCAGACTTTCTCGCTACCCGGTATATATATATATATATATATATATATATATATATATATATATATATATATATATATATATATATATATATATATATATATATATATATATATATATATATAAATATATATATATATATATATATATATATATATATATATATATATATATATATATATATATATATATATATATATATATATATATATATATATATATATATATATATATATATAATATATATATAGATTTATATATATATATATATATATATATATATATATATATATATATATATATATATATATATATATATATATATATATATATATATATAGATATATATATATATATATATATATATATATATTTATATACGTATGTATACGTTGTTCCTCTTTGTTGAATTGTTTTATTGTTGTAGATTAGTATTGAGTTTGTTAATATAATTACGTAATTTTTAATGCTCTTCTTCATTTGGCTAGATAAAGTTATATTGAATATAAAAACGCTCTTTAAGAAAGAAGTCCTGGTGAAGATGAAACGTTCGTCACATAATATGAATAATTGCGTAAATTCCAAAAACATGTTCAGGAAGGTTTTAAGGTCGAAATAATATGAATTTGGTGGTCGTAGAGATTAATTGGGCTCATGATTCATGAAATGTATTTGCCTGCTCTACTCTTCAGACTCGGCAGGCAGGTTGATGCTTTAGAGTTGGTTAGTGGAAGAATTTACTACGCATCCGAATTCTTTTTCATCCTTTCCAACTGCTGCAGATGGGCTCGCAACAGCAACTACATATAACAACTAAAACAGTTTCGAAAGATTAGTATGAAATAGAGTTGCTTCAATATTTGTAGTACGACTGTAATCAGAATTATATAGGTCTATATACATAATTATATATATATATATATATATAATATATATATATATATATATATATATATATATAGATCTATATATATATATATATATATATATATATATATATATATATATATATATATATATATATATATATATTTTCATTCGAATTGTTGTTGCCTGTGAACTATTTCTAATCTCTTGATAATTATTAGCAATAACAGGCTTGTTGAATCTTAAAAAACTCGATTTTATTAAAAAATTGACGTTCCGCCACGACATTCGTGGCTTTATCAAAACTTTTGAAAAAATTGAAATTTCTTTGACATTTATTAACTTGAAAAAAAATGGAATAGAAAAAGACTACTACATCTCACTAAAATTTTTTTAGGTTGTGGCCGTTCTTTGTTATTTATTACGTGCTTTTCAGTCCAATATTAACATTCAAATCTGTTATTATTAGATGGTAAGGGAAACCACAGAAACCTTTACCCACGTAATGTTCGAAATAGGTTCAAATTATTTTGATTTTGAAAAGTCAAAGAATAGGGTACTATTTATCTTGTTTTCAAAAATTTCTCATTGCGGCTGTGGCCGTCTTCAGTTATTAATTACGTGCTATTTAGTCCAATATCGACAGACAGGTCCGTTGATATTAGATGGGAAGGGAACCACAGAAACCTTCACCCACGTAATGTACAAAATAGGTTTAAAATATTTGATTGTTGTCTTTAAAAAGACATTACTTGTAATTTTGGAGATCACATATTCTAAACTATACTCTCTTTTCAGAAAAATTGAAAATTCTAGATGTTTAGATTTTGTCTCAGAAGATGAGTTGTTATAGTTAGAGTTTGTTTGATTTGATTTATGTTGTTTCTTCGAAAAATTAAAGAATTAAATCTGCGTATATGGAACTCAAATGTTTGATATCTGTTCTATCATTTACGACTTTATTTAATTTTTTTTGAATAGGTAACATTTCTAAAATTTCTCTGCGTTGTTGATCTTTTTCTAACTCTAGAATTTTCGTGCTATTAAAAATGAAAGTATGATTCTCATTGTTTTTATATTTTATTAGTGCTGTGGTTTGTGTTCTGGTATATTTGTGTGCTTTTAGTCTTTCTTCTAAATTTTGAGAAGTTTGTCCTATATATGATTTATTACAATTATTACAGGGTATACTATAAACAACATGAGATTTTTGCTAAAGAGGTGTTTTACTTTTTAATTTAGAATATATTTGTTCAATTTGATTTTGTGCGGTGTGGGCTACTTTAATATCGTGTGGATTCAAAATTTGTGGAATTTTATTACTTAAATGAGGAATATATGGAAGAGGAATATATTTTCTGTTAATATTTTCTTTTTTTTTGATGTTTCTAATGTGTTGTAAAGTTTATGAATTCTATTTTTAGTGATTTTCTGTATAAGTTTTATTGGGTAATCGTTTTTTATGAGTAATGTATGGACATCTTGTAATGTTTCATGTCTGTGTGTAGGTAAGTAAGTTTGAGTGCTTTGTCTATATATCCGATTATTAAACTCTTTTTTTGTGTTAAATGATGTGTAATGTTGTAGTTCAATATTCTTTGTGAAAAAATTTCTTTTCTATGCCATTTTGTAATAATTTCATTGTTTTTGTGTATGAGAGTAATATCAAGAAAATTTAATGTATTGTTCGTTTCTTTTTCTAGAGTAAATTGTAATTTTCTATTAAAGTCGTTGAATTTTTTGAGAATATCATCAATAAAATCTTCTGATGTTATTATAAGGCAATCATCAACATACCTTTTGAAAGTTATAATTCAATCATTCGAATTGTTTAATAGATTTTCTTCTAAATATTCTAAAACTAATTGAGCTATAACACTGGAAATAGGACTTCCCATTGCTACACCATCAATTTGTTGGTAGAAGTTATTTTCATATTGAAAATAGTTTGTACCAAGAGCAAATTGAATTGCTTCTATAAAATCGGTTTTAGGAATATTTGTATAATTTTTGATAATATTCCATTTGTCATTAATTATTATTGGAACCAAAGAATTTGAAATATTGGTATAAAGAGAAACAACATCTAATGAAAAAAATTTGTAATTGTTAGGTATTTTCAGAATTTTAAGATGGTCTACTAGATCGAGAGAATTTTTGATATAATAAGGATTTTGATTTACTATATTTTTTAATATTGAAGAAAGAAATTTAGAAAGATTATATAGAGGTGATTGAATATAAGAGACAATAGGTCTTAATGGTATGTTTTCTTTATGTATTTTAGGAAGACCATAAAATTTAGGTGAAAGGCTGTTGTGTCGAATTAATTCTTTTGATGTTTCTGGAGAGAATTTTTTTGTTGCCATGTTTTAAACAATTTGTTACTTTCATTTTGCAGAGTCTTAGTTGAATCTTTTTTAATGTGTTTATATGTAGATGAATCACTAAGCATTGCAGAAATTTTTTGTTTGTATGTATTTGTTTCTAGTACTGTTTTGTTTCCTTTGTCTGATTTAGTCATTGTAAGTTGTGGATTAGACTTGATGAATTGTTTGGTTTGATATAAGTTTTTGACAGTTTGTGTATTATGTAATGTTTGTTTTTCATTTTTGCATTTATTGTAGTGAGTTTTTATAGTTTGTGCTACTTTTTGTCTAATGGAATTTTGATTTTCAGGACATAAATTTGAAATACCTTTTTCTATGTTAGCTATAATATTATTGATTGGTATTTGTTTGATATTATTAATTTCTATAGGCAACAACAATTCGTATAAATAATCAAATATTGCAAGCTGAAAATATGGCAAACTTTTTCAAGAATGTGGAACAACTGCACGGGCAACAAGCAGTTATTATTTTGAAAGATGTTTGTTCACTCAACAAGAAGATTACCAATCTGAAGTCAAGAAGAATTTTTTTACTGCGTTGCAAGCATGAAAATCTGTGTCCTATATTCCTTAACCTGAGAGTTTCAAACATTGTTCTAGATTGTGAGTACCTTTTTAGAAGATTTGAAATTCTAAATAAAAATTTCTTTAAAAAAACACTCAATTTAATAATTACCGACACTGTTAAAAATATCAACATTTCAACGAAACGAATAAATACTCTAACATAGAAAAAGGTATTTCAAATTTATGTCCTGAAAATCATTAGACAAAAAGTAGCACAAACTATAAAAACTCACTACAATAAATGCAAAAATGAAAAACAAACATTACATAATACACAAACTATCAAAAACTTATATCAAACCAAACAATTCATCAAGTCTAATCTACAACTTACAATAACTTAATCAGACAAAGGAAACAAAACAGTTATACTAGAAACTGATACATACAAACAAAAAATTTCTGCAATGCTTAGTGATTCATCTACATATAAACAAATTAAAAAAGATTCAACTAAGACTCTGCAAAATGAAAGTAACAAATTGTTTAAAACATGGCAACAGAAAAATTCTCTCCAGAAACATCAAAAGAATTAATTCGACACAACAGCCTTTCACCTAAATTTTATGGTCTTTCTAAAATACATAAAGAAAACATACCATTAAGACCTATTGTCTCTTATATTCAATCACCTCTATATAATCTTTCTAAATTTCTTTCTTCAATATTAAAAAATATAGTAAATCAAAATCCTTATTATATCAAAAATTCTCTCGATCTAGTAAACCATCTTAAAACTCTGAAAATACCTAACAATTACAAATTTTTTTCATTAGATGTTGTTTCTCTTTATACCAATATTTCAAATTCTTTGGTTCCAATAATAATTAATGACAAATGGAATATTATCAAAAATTATACAAATATTCCTAAAACCGATTTTATAGAAGCAATTCAATTTGCTCTTGGTACAAACTATTTTCAATATGAAAATAACTTCTACCAACAAATTGATGGTGTAGCAATGGGAAGTCCTATTTCCAGTGTTATAGCTCAATTAGTTTTAGAATATTTAGAAAAAAATCTATTAAACAATTCGAATGAACGAATTATAACTTTCAAAAGGTATGTTGATGATTGCCTTATAATAACATCAGAAGATTTTATTGATGATATTCTCAAAAAATTCAACGACTTTAATAGAAAATTACAATTTACTCTAGAAAAAGAAACGAACAATACATTAATATTTCTTGATATTACTCTCATACACAAAAACAATGAAATTATTACAAAATGGCATAGAAAAGAAATTTTTTCACAAAGAATATTGAACTACAACAGTACACATCATTTAACACAAAAAAAGAGTTTAATAAACGGATATATAGACAAAGCACTCAAACTTACTTCACCTACACACAGACATGAAACATTACAAGATGTCCATACATTACTCATAAAAAACGATTACCCAATAAAACTTATACAGAAAATCACTAAAAATAGAATTCATAAACTTTACAACACAGTAGAAACATCGAAAAAAGAAAATATTAACAGAAAATATATTCCTCTTCCATATATTCCTCATTTAAGTAATGAAATTTCACAAATTTTGAATCCACACGATATTAAGGTAGCCCACACCGCACAAAATCAAATTGAACAAATATATTCTAAATTAAAAAGTAAAACACCTCTTTAGCAAAAATTTCATGTTGTTTATAGTATACCCTGTAATAATTGTAATAAATCATATATAGGACAAACTTTTCAAGATTTAGAAGAAAGACTAAAAGCACACAAATATACCAGAACACAAACCTAAGCACTAATAAAATATAAAAACAATGAGAATCATACTTTCATTTTTAATAGCACGAAAATTCTAGAAATAGAAAAAGATCAACAACGCAGAGAAATTTCAGAAATGTTACCTATTCAAAAAAAATTAAATAAAGTCGTAAATGATAGAACAGATATCAAACATTTGGGTTCCATATACGCAGATTTAATTCTTTAATTTTTCGAAGAAACAAAATAAATCAAAACAAACAAACTCTAACCATAACAACTCATCTTCTTAGACAAAATCTAAACATCTAGAATTTTCAATTTTTCTAAAAAGAAAGTATAGTTTAGAACATGTGATCTCCAAAATTACAAGTAATGTCTTTTTAAAGACAACAATCAAATATTTTAAACCTATTTTGTACATTACGTGGGTGAAGGTTTCTGTGGTTCCCTTCCCATCTAACATCTAATATCAGCGGACCTGTCTGTTGATATTGGACTAAATAGCACGTAATTAATAACTGAAGACGGCCATAGCCGCAATGAGAAATTTTTGAAAACAAGATAAATAGTACCCTATTCTTTGACTTTTCAAAATCAAAATAATTTGAACCTATTTCGAACATTACGTGGGTAAAGGTTTCTGTGGTTTCCCTTACCATCTAATAATAACAGATTTGAATGTTAATATTGGACTGAATAGCACGTAATAAATAACAAAGAACGGCCACAGCCGAAAAAAATTTTAGTGAGACATAGTCTTTTTCTATTCAAATTTTTTCAAAACAATAAATGTCAAAGAAATTTCAATTTTTTCAAAAGTTTTGATAAAGCCACGAATGTCGTGGCGAAACGTCAACTTTTCAATAAAATCAAGTTTTTCAAGATTCAACAAGCCTGTTATTGCTAATAATTATCAAGAGATTATATATACATATATATATATATATATATATATATATATATATATATATATATATATATATATATATATATATATATATATATATATATATATATATATATATATATATATAGAGACATATATATTTCTGATTACAGTCGTACTACAAATATTGAAGCAACTCTATTCCATACTACTATACTTCTTTCGAAATTGTTTTAGTTTCATCCTCAGAGTCCAGAATGTGTGGTTATTACCTAGTAAAATATCTTACACAAGGATTGATTTTTAAATCAAAGGATTGATTTTTGTGATGAAATAAAAAAGTTCCGATTTCAACAACTAACAATCTTCCTCACTCCTATTGTCTCATCAAACTCACTTTTAACTTGAGTTTGATAATACAATAAGAGCATTCTCACCTTCAGTGCCAAATTTACCAATAGGCAGGACTAGGCTGCAGCATATAGGCCACACCAAATTTGAAACTTGTAGAGAGGAAATTTTGAAAGTTAAAAATAAAGATAAGCCTAGATTCTGCTAAAAATAAATCTAGGAAAGTGGTAACTTAGTAAAAGTTTTTGTTATTATTGAGTAGTTATAGTATTGAGCATCAAATTATTTATAAATATATTCTACTAGTACAAGCATAGTACAGGGCGTTCTATGCGAGTCTGTGCTCTGAAAGAATAGACCAATATATAGCACATTGCGAATTAATAGAGTGAAGTTGAAAATATACAAAGTAATGAATTGAAAATTTTCTAAAGAAAATTCATTAATTTAATTCGGTGATTGGGCACACCGATGTCATTTTTTGTTGGAGGTAAACAAAATTTTGGACCTAATGATAAAACTGTTTTGACATCCTCTGGCAGTGTGATCTGTGTTAAATTTTTAATCCATTTATCCTGTGTGATAATTGTCGTACATTGAGACTCTATCAATCTTCTAAGTTTTCTTATGTTAGATGTTCTTACTGCAAAGAATTTTCTCTTATATTTTGTGGAGTTAATTTGTAAAAATTTTAGCCATGTATGTTCTGAGAGGCTCATCTTAATCTGCTCAGTCAGTACTTGTTGTCGATCATCTGAATAATTGATATTCTTGTGTGTTAAATCTATTTCCAGATTAATGATCTTTTGACCCAATTCTTCCGCGAAATTGTGGATTCTTTGTGCTGTTTTACCGTCCTTGTATTCAAACTGTTTAAACAACTTTTGGAGGTTCTTTTGTATGTGGTTGGGTTGAACCCCTTCCTGTCGACATTTAATCAAAAATATTCTGCGGTTTCTCAGGTTTTACAATTTTCTAGCGTTGTTCATATATTCTATCATCTGTGATACTTTTTCTCGGCCGTACTCTGTATTGATGTTCTCTAAAAAACCCATTGTTTTTGTATTAAGGTATATGTATAATCGACTATACTAATTGTATTATGGAATCTAAATATATTTGGGTATGTAGTCAATGAAAAACAAGCATACTCTTTTTCTTGAGCTCTAGCTTTCGGAAATATATTTTTCCTTCTTCAGGAGCAGCTGTAAAGAATGTCAAGAAAATTTAAAAAAACCGAAAAATGTCGAAAAATACAAAAACTCACAAATTGAGGATGTGTTCCCAGTTGAAAATAAAACTATACACAATATCGAACATGATTAACACAACAGAAGCATAGTTAAGTGGCAAAAGCCAACAATCAATTACGGTCAAAAGAAACACAAAAACTTCACACTTTCAAAAATTACTCATTAAATGACTATGTCATGAACCACAATGATACATAATAATTGTTTATACACCTGTCATATACAAGAGCGCTACTCTAATCATTCTAACTACAATTATTGTCAATGCACCTAACTTCAGTCCTTCTTTCTTGACTGGAAAATAGTCAGCAACACATCATACCTTCACACATTACGCGACCTTAACTCGTTCAATTCAACTACTCAAATATATAACATCACAAACACCGAAAATGAAGCTGCGAACTGTTCCCTTTTATAAAATTCATAAGAAGACAGACGATTTTTGTCTTTTAACATTATCCCATTCTATTAAATACGAATATGTAGTACTCAAATTGTCAATGTCTTTTCTCGAATTCATTGCGTCATCATGTTGTGTTATCCTGACCATCTCGAGAAACAACCTCCTTTCCGTGTTCTTTTCTTTATCTAGAACACTGACATTGTCAAAATTAGGGTGGTGTCGTTCATCCATTGCATGTTTTGACAAGGCACAATTTCTTTTCCCCAAATTGATGTCACTTCTGTGGCCAATTAGTCTCTGTTTGAGGGTGGTTGAAGTCTGTCCTATATATATTTTATCACAATTGGTACATGGAATTTTGTACACCACTCCACTTGAAAATAATAACGGTGTGGGATCTTTAAGTTTCGAAAATATATTATTTTTTAGTTGTTTAACATTCCTTATTGCTACTTTGAATTTATCTGTTGTTATAATAGATTTGAGTTTTTGGGTAAGTCGTTCACAATAAAGTAATGTAATATATTCCAATCCTACGTCAAAACTAGTCAAACAACTGAAAATATTAAGATCAAAATTCACAAAAAAATTAAACCATGGATAACAAATGGCTTAATTAATTCTATAAAAACCAGAGACAAACTAAAAAAAACAACTGCAAAAAAATTACACAACGGAAAAAGCAAATTACTATAAAACGTTTAGGAACAACTTAAATAAAATAATATCCAAAACCAGAAACAACTACTATAGAAATGAATTAAACAAAAATAAAAATAACCTAAAAAAAACATATAAAATAATTTCAGAAGCAAGCAATGAAAGATCTAAAAAGGGTAATAATCTTCAAATTGTTAACAATCAACTTGAAGAATTTCAAAATGACAAAGAAATGGCAACCTACTGTAATACCTATTTTTCTTCCATTGGTATCGAAATGCATGAAAATATTCCCCATTGTAACGTAGTGTTTCCCGTAAACCCAATAAATAAATCAATGTTTCTAAAACCAGTTTCGGAAAATGACATCATCAAATATATAAATAGTCTAAAAAATAATAGCGCTCCTGGATTCGACGGTATAACTGCTAAATATCTGAAACTATTACATCCCTATTTACTGAAACCCATAAAACATATTATAACTCTTATATTTAATTCTGGAATTGTACCAGATGAATTTAAAACCTCTGTAATAACACCCATCTATAAGGCTGGAAATCCTAATCTAATAACTAATTACAGACCAATCAGTTTAATTAGCAATTTAGCGAAAATATTTGAGAAATGTTTAAAGGAAAGATTAATGGACTACTTGATAACCAATAACCTACTCCCTAAACATCAATATGGATTTACCGAGGGCCTAAACTCAAGTGATGCCATGCATGAATTAACATCACATGTTGCTGATGAAATGAATAAGAATAATAAATGTATAGCAGTATTCCTGGACCTAGCAAAGGCCTTCGACACGGTACCCCATCGAAAACTCCTTGATGTCCTAGAACAAAATGGAGTGCGGGGTCTAGTGCTGAGGGTCTTTGAAAACTATCTAACGAACAGAAAGCAAAAAGTCAAAATTAGAGAAACTGTTAGTACTCCTGAAAATGTACGGATTGGTATACCTCAAGGAACAGTTCTGGGTCCAATACTATTTAACCTATATATTAAAAGCTTAACTGAAATAGATATTCAGGGTAAAGTAATATCATATGCAGATGACACCGTACTTGTCTTTAGTGGTATAGATTGGGAAGCCGTGAAGATACGAGCCGTTGCAGGAATTAAACACGTCAAAAATTGGTTAGATGCCTTTAAACTATCACTAAATGTTAAAAAAACAAATTATATTGCATTTTCCAAAACATCTGCTGATCGTCCCCAATTTAAGAAATTAATATATGATAACCTAAACTCCGAAATACAAGAAACTAAAACCTCTAAATATTTAGGTATTATCATCGATCAAAATTTAAAATGGGACTCCCACATAACCTACGTAACAAAGAAACTTAGATACTTAGTTTACAAATTCTATCTTGTGAAACAATTTCTTAGCTTAGACCTCTTAATAACTTCAGCTTAGTGGAATCTATATTACGTTATGGAATCCTGGTATGGGGAGGCTTATATGAAGTGGCTCTGAGGCCATTAAATGTTATTCAGAATAGAATTTTAAAAATTATTTTTAAGAAAAGTCGAAGGTACTCTACTCTGCTATTATATAATGAAAAAATTCAAAATATTAGATGCATATACATTCATACCATATGTTGTTATATACACAAACACGAACATTCAAAAAATTATATTAATAATTGTCATATCACTAGAAATGTATCTAACAAATGTATTGAAGTTCCAAAACCAAATAGTGAATTCTTCAAAAATTGCTCTAACTACCTGGGCCCAAAATTTTACAATAACTTACCGATTGAGGTAAAAATGCTGCATAAACCTCACAAATTCAATAAAACTGCCTCAATGTATATTTATCAAAATTCTAGAAATTTCTACAGATATTTTCTGGAATAATATATGTTATATTATGGTAATTATATATTTTTCTCACATTAGTGCCCAAGTTTAACGTTTAAGTTTTTCCTATGTATTGTATGTAATTCTATTTCTCTTTAGACTTATTGCTTATAACTCTATCTCCTTTTAGACCTCTAAGACATATTCAAATGGCACATACAGGTTTCCCTAACCTAGGTGCCAAATAAAAGCCATTGAATTTTTATCAAGTGTTTATGAATCTAGCATTCTTTTATGTTTTTATATTTTCTTTGTGATTCAAATTCTATCTAATAGTAATAGTAATGTATAACTAGTATATGAATACGTGTAAAGAATGTAATGTAAGCAATGTAATCAATTAATCAAATTAAACAAACAAATTAAATTAAATATTTCATATCTTTTGTGTCACTGTCAGACGTTACAACAGGGTTCACACCTTCACTCCCCACGTTCGGTGTGTTATAAAGGATCCCGGTAAGAAGTTGATCCGGGTATCCATTTTCTTTCAGGATCTCATACAATATTTTTAAATTTTTATTTCTAAATCTGATGTTGGATAATTTTATTACTCTTGTTTTTAAGTTCTTTATTATATTAATTTTCATGCTCATTGGATAGTAAGATTTGTAATGTATCTATTAGTTGCTATCTTTTTGCAATACCACTCTGTATATAATGTACTCCCTTCATCTTTTTCTTCTTTGATGATCTTTATATCTAGAAATGGGATAGTTTTTTCTTTTTCTACTTCTATTGAAAATTGGAGAACCTTTTCTTTGTCAAATGAGTTTAGTATATGTAAGGATTGTTGGACATATTTATCTGGAATTGCAGTGATGATGTCATCCATGTACTTCTTGCAAAATGGAAGTTGGCAAGGCAATCTCTGTTTTGTGTACTCGAGCACCTCATCTACTACAAATTGAGCTATTATTGGAGATAACACTGATCCCATAGGAGTGCCCTCTTTTTGTTTATAGTATTCTCCTTGGAAAGAGAAGGAAATAGTATCAAACACCAACTCAAAAAGGTTGAAAAATTCTTCCTTGTTTATTGGACTGTTAAGCCCAATCGTATCCCATTCATTCTCAATGCATTTTTTTGCTGTTTTGAACGTAGTGTTTGTGTAAAGGGAGGTTACATCCCAGCTGACTAAAATGTAACCTTTAGGTATTTGAAAGTTATTAATGAAACCTGTGAAATCGAAAGAGTCCCTTATGTAGTAATCATTATTATAATTGTACGACCTACTCAATATCTCGTTCAGAAAATTGGCTACTTTAATATCGGGTATATCTATTGAAGATATAATAGGCCTGAGTGATAGCTCTTCCTTATGAATCTTAGGTAGACCGTAATACTCAGCGCTCACACCATTATAAAAGGTTAGTTTCTTTGCTAGTTCCGTTGTTAATTTGTTTTGCTTTTTCATTTCTGAAATGGTTTTGTTAATTTTTGTTTGATAAGAACTACTGGGGTCCTTATGTAATTTCTGATATAAAACTTCATTTGACAATTGATCTCTGGCTAGCTGATTGTATTGCTCACTCTCCATGATTGTTGTCACGTTTCCTTTGTCAGACTGGTATCACAATGAGTTCAGGGTGATCTTTCAAGAAAGTCTTGGTGAAAGCAACCTTCTTTATTAGTGTATTTCGCTTTTTTATGTCTTTGTGTATAAAGTTTGTGACTATATTTGTGATCTTAAAATAATAATAACACTAATAAAGAAGGTTCCTTTCACCAAGACTTTCTTGAAAAATCACCCTGAACTCATTGTGATACAGTCTGACAAAGGAAACGTGACAACAATCATGGAGAGTGAGCAATACAATCAGCTAGCCATAGATCAATTGTCAAATGAAGTTTTATAGCAGAAATTACATAAGGACCCCAGTAGTTCTTATCAAACAAAAATTAACAAAACCATTTCAGAAATGAAAAAGAAAAACAAATTAACAACGGAACTAGCAAAGAAACTAACCTTTTTTAATGGTGTGAGCGCTAAGTATTACGGTCTACCTAAGATTCATAAGGAAGAGCTATCACTCAGGCCTATTATATCTTCAATAGATATACCCAATATTAAAGTAGCCAATTTTCTGAACGAGATATTGAGTAATCCGTACAATTATAATAATGATTACTACATAAGAGACTCTTTCGATTTCACAGGTTTCATTAATAACTTTCAAATACCTAAAGGTTACATTTTAGTCAGCTGGGATGCAATCTCCTTTTACACAAACACTGCGTTCAAAACAGCGAAAAAATGCATTGAGAATAAATGGGATACGATTGGGCTTAACAGTCCAATAAACAAGGAAGAATTTTTCAACCTTTTCGAGTTGGTGGTTGATACTATTTCCTTCTCTTTCCAAGGAGAATACTATAAACAAAAAGAGGGCACTCCTATGGGATCAGTGTTATCTCCAATAATAGCTCAATTTGTAGTAGATGAGGTGCTCGAGTACACAAAACAGAGATTGCCTTGCCAACTTCCATTTTGCAAAAAGTACATGGATGACATCATCACTGCAATTCCAGATAAATATGCACAACAATCCTCACATATACTAAACTCCTTTGACGAAGAAAAGGTTCTCCAATTTTCACTGGAAGTAGAAAAAGAAAAAACTATCCCATTTCTAGATATAATGATCATCAGAGAAGAAAAAGATGGAGGGAGTACATTATATACAGAGTGGTATTGCAAAAAGATAGCATCTAATAGATACATTCATTACAAATCTTACCATCCAATGAGCATGAAGATTAATATAATCAAGAACTTAAAAACAAGAGTAATCAAATTATCCAACATTAGATTTAGAAATAAAAATTAAAAAAAATTGTATGAGATCCTGAAAGAAAATGGATACCCGGATCAGCTACTTACCGGGATCCTTTATAACACACCGAACGTGGGGAGTGAAGGTGTGAACCCTGTTGTAACCTCTGACAGTGACACAAGAGATATGAAATATATTACATTACCTTATTGTGAACGACTTACCCAAAAACTCAAATCTATTATAACAACAGATAAATTCAAAGTAGCAATAAGGAATGTTAAACAACTAAAAAATAATATATTTTCGAAACTTAAAGATCCCACACCCTTATTATTTTCAAGTGGAGTGGTGTACAAAATTCCATGTACCAATTGTGATAAAATATATATGGGACAGACTTCAACCACCCTCAAACAGAGACTAATTGGCCACAGAAGTGACATCAATTTGGGGAAAAAAAATTGTGCCTTGTCAAAACATGCAATGGATGAACGACACCACCCTAATTTTGACAATGTCAGTGTTCTAGATAAAGAAAAGAACACGGAAAGGAGGTTGTTTCTCGAGATGGTCAGGATAACACAACATGATGACGCAATGAATTCGAGAAAAGACTTTGACAATTTGAGTACAACATATTCGTATTTAATAGAATGGGATAATGTTAAAAGACAAAAGTCGTCTGTCTTCTTATGAATTTTATAAAAAGGAACAGTTCGCTGCTTCATTTTCGGTGTTTGTGATGTTATATATTTGAGTAGTTGAATTGAACGAGTTAAAATCGCGCAATGTGTGAAGGTATGATGTGTTGCTGACTATTTTCCAGTCAAGAAAGAAGGACTGAAGTTAGGTGCATTGACAATAATTGTAGTTAGAATGACTAGAGTAGCGCTCTTGTATATGACAGGTGTATAAACAATTATTATGTATCATTGTGGTTCATGACATAGTCATTTAATGAGTAATTTTTGAAAGTGTGAAGTTTTTGTGTTTCTTTTGACTGTAATTGATTGTTGGCTTTTGCCACTTGACTATGCTTCTGTTGTGTTAATCATGTTCGATACAATGATATTCGTGAACTCGTATAACCAGCTCCGCTAGGAGGTTTGTTTGATTAGTTTCAAATAAATGTCCTAGTTCTCTTCATTTTATATATATATAGTTATGTAGTCAAAGTACAGCTTATCCATTTTAATGACGTCAATAGTAACCTTGTGCTGATTCATCGCTGCTAGCCTATATAAGCCCTCACTAACATAGAACAGTAAGATTAATTAAGTAACTTCCATCTTGTAAACTTCATATTGAATAAATTGTTTTTTTTTAAAAAGTAATTCTAAGTGTTGAAAACCAAAATTGGCGACGAGGATGGGATTGTTGCATTAAACCCTTCCGAATAAAATAAGTTCAACAAACAAGATAAATCTTCCGAATCTTGTAAGAAGATTAATCAATGCGTTAACTTGAAAAGTAAGAAGAAAAGTTTAAGTGAATTTTAATTCTTGAGCACAATCCGAACTACAACACAAGCTCAGTTTTATCTCATAGTGATTGCGAATTTGGTAGTACCAGTCCCGAGTTCTACTGACCAGACAAGAATTAAAACATGGTGCAAAGCAAGGGTAGCGCCGACGACTCCACCTTGGAAGAAACAATCAATGTAAGTTGCAAGTGTTAATTATCTTCCTGTTTTTCCTACGGTTTCCAGACCCAAAACCTAGACTCCCTATAGCTTACCGTTATAGCAGGTCATTTTATATTAAGTCAAGGGTTAAAAATATAATAAATATTTTCCCAACGAAATTTTTCATAAAATTGAAAATTTTTCAATATTGATTCCCTGATAGAATCAATCGAAAATTTGAATTTAGATTCTCAACGACGAACTAAATCAAATAAAATAATTAATATGGCAGAGAACCATAATTTAATGTTAGCTCGTGAATTTGGAGCATTATTACCGAAATTTTCCGGTATACAAGCCGAGTTAAATTCATTTTTAAGTGCTTGCGAAGAATATATCGCACAATTCTCAGCGACGGAAGCAATCGTAAAGACGTATTGCGTTGCTGTGATTAAAAGTAAATTAATAGATAAAGCGAACGCGGAATATCGTTCCTCTAACGTAACAAATACATGGCACGCGTTTAGACATTTTTTATTACAGAAATTTGGTGATCATGCGAATTTAGATGTATTAAAGAATAAATTACAATTTTTACGCAGAAAACCAAATCAAGATATTTTAGATTTCATTGAAGAAATCAAAACTCATAAAATTAGAATTAATTACAGAATAGATGCGGAACCTACATTAGATGCTGCATTAAAATTATTACACAAACAATTGGTCTCGGACTTAGCCAAAAATGTTTTAATTAGTAATGTTGCGATAGAATTGCAAAACTCCTTACTTACGACACCGAATATCACATTCGACTTAGCTATTACAATGGCCGAAAATTATATATCCCAAAAATCCCAGTTAGATTTAATGCGAACTTGGAAGCATACGAGCGATAGCCAACAAAAGGTATTTCCTTCTCGACCAATTAATGTACAACCTAAAATAATTACGCAAAGACAATTTCCCACTAACAGACAAGTTTTCGGAAACAATAGGTCAGAAATATCAAAAACAAATGTGTTTAAACCTAATAGTAATTATATACCAAAATATAGACCATCCCCTATGTCTACGACTACTGCTAATCCAATAGCACAACAAAGACAAGTGCAATATAGTAATCAATTACCCCACTATGCGTCGTATAATAGAAATGCGCAAGATTATAATAATTTTCAAAATTTCAGACAAATAGCTCCTAATTATATATCGGAAGAAATTACTAATTTCGATATAGAGAACGATGAAAATAAAAGTGAGAAAAATACTGAATACAATCATGAAAATTTTCAGATAAATGCCTCAGAAATACCGTTAACTTAGATTCACCAAATAATACGGAAAAAGCTTTTCAGCTACCAGAACCACCATTTAATTTCAAATCAGAAATTAAACATAATGGTAAAACGAAAAATGAGATTCCAATTCAGTCTAAAATTTATAAATGTTCGGAAAAACATCCAGAAGAAACTGAAAATATTGAACGTAAGGAAAATCAATTATCATACGAAAAATTCCTTATTCAATTTCAACGGAAACAAATAACTAGCGATAATGTAACAGAAGAGAACGATAATTTATTCAATGCGCCAGCAGATTTTTCTCTGTGTCACTGTGTGAGTAAAGATTTCCATATGAATAAAGGCATCGCCCTTCATTTCAAAAATAAATATAACAATGTTACAGAGCTAATTTCGCAAAATAAAAATGTTGGTCAAGTTGCTTGTATACGAAATCAAGACAGAATGCTTTACTACCTCATCAATAAAAATAAATTTTTTGATAAACCAACATACGAAAATGTATTTTCCACCTTATTGTCTCTAAAACTTTTATGCTTGAAAAATAGAGATAAATGTATTACCCTTCCAAAATTATCGACAGGACTTGATAAATTAGACTGGAATCAAATTTATGAAATGATTAAATATGTATTCTCAAATTGCGATATACAGATAAAAATTTATACGAATCCACAAATTCCGGAAAACGTAAATAATCAATTAAATAAATAGGAAATTACTTTTGAAAATTTCAAAGACTCTCATCAAAGAGAAATTAAAATTCCAAATCCTAAAATATCAAATGTACGAATTACAAAGATCGAAAACTCTGAAATTCCTATTAATTTCCAAGAAGTAATTGCAAGACGACATTCTTATCCTATAGAGTTTAATTGCGAGATAAAATTCAAACCAAATTCAAACGTGTAATGATGTGGACTACTTGTCCCGATTAAAAATAGATGAAGATGAATCATTATCTTCGAAGGACAACAATAAACGAAAGGAAGCACTTAAGATAAGCAATGATGCATCTCGAGATTGCAACAATATATGTTATACAGACCACTCGATTGTCTCCCGCAAAATTAATATCTTAGAAGACGAGATTAATTCTTTATCTCCAAACATAAAAACAAATGACCTAGATTCAAATATAACTATTCCTGCAGATGATACATCCCATGAAATAATTTCAAATTACGTACAGACAAATCGCGAAACCTTGAAAAATATATTGCAAGTAGCGAATGCTGCCACAGACAAAAACGCAGCAAGTATTGGAGAATTAATTGAAAAGGGACGAAGTCAAAAAGACTTTTATGAAAAGGAAGTTGTTCATTTAAAACAAAAATGTCAATCCAAAGTTAAAAAAAATTACAAGAATAAGTCTAGAAACATTATTACAGACATTAGGATCATAAATCCTCAAAGCAAACATTTCTATCATAGAAATCGAATAAAATAAAGAAGACACTAATTACTTCTCCTAATTTTCAGATGACCCATGTATCCTTCATCCTTTTATTTATATTGGTTAAAGTTTATACATTCTTTGTTCAAGAGATTTCGCATAATTTAATACCTATACATTTAGGCAAAATTTATGTAGCCGATCATGCTAAATATTTACTGTTTCATTATGATATATCGGGAATACCCGAATTAATTAGAATCCAAAAAGAAATAATTAAAGAAAGCATAAACACGACGTATACTGTTCCTGTGTACCAATATTTGGTTATGGCTAATACTTCGGTCAATAGAAATGAGCAAACTTTTATTAATATAATCACACAGAAAATACGTTCGCGAAAAGGACTATTGAATATTGGAGGATCCACTTTTAAATTTTTATTTGGTACTTTAGACGCGGACGATGAATTAATATATCAAAAATATTTTGAAGCCATTAAAAAGAATGAGAACATTTTGAAAGCTAATCAGCAGAAAATACTGCGAATAGTATCCGATACTCAAACGAAATATGTGAATACTATTAATTTTTTAATTAAGAAAACTGAACAGTTAAAGGTAGCTAACGATTTAAGTTTAAAACTTAATCTAATAATTCTCCATTCACACGAGATAGCAATAATATTATCAGAAATTGAAAATGCCATCAGTTTTGCACGTTTGCACCTTTCACATAAAAATATTCTACCTCTGTCGAAATTTTATGAAGTAATACAGAAAGAAAAAATGTTACCATTCTCTCATTTAACAGACTATTATGCTGTATGCATAACAAAAGTTTTTATTAAGGGTTTCAATATTTTATTTAGCATAACCATACCAATTTTTAAGAATGATAAATATGACCTGTTTAGATTGTATAACATACCTTTCCGAAATACCAGAATTCCTAACCTTAATTCCTATGGGTTAACACGCAACGAAGAGATTGTATGGAATACCGAGGTCATTCAACAAGTAGAAGACTTCTACATCTGTAAACAGGAATACCTGAAGAAACCCCCTGAATGTGTCCGAATGGTTCTAAAAACCCTGCAAGAACATTGTAATCGCAGTTCGGTTGAGCCTCAAGAAGATTTATTCGAAATGGAAAATGGAAATATCATTTCCATTAACAATGAAATGATACAAGAAGAATGCGAAAGTGGTTCATTCTCTCATAAAATCCCTAAATTATCTCAGATTACATCAGACTGTATAATTACTGATGGATTTAAGAGAATACACCCCCGAGAAGTTTTCAACACCTATGCTCAGGTCTATCTTGCGCCACTGGAAGCGAATTGGACCTATACAACAAATTGGAAGAATATCCAAGAAGAAGACATCCCCAAACTGGACGACCTATACCAATGGGCTCCACATCCTACAACTATAAGTTTCATAACAATTGTATTTGTAATCTTTATTATTATTGTAGTGATTATAATTTTTTATAGAATTTTCTAGAAGATTCGTCACCTTAAAATTAAGGATAACGAACTTTCTTTAAAAGGGGAGGAGTTATGTAGTCAAAGTACAGCTTATCCATTTTAATGACGTCAATAGTAACCTTGTGCTGATTCATCGCTGCTAGCCTATATAAGCCCTCACTAACATAGAACAGTAAGATTAATTAAGTAACTTCCATCTTGTAAACTTCATATTGAATAAAATTTTTTTTTTAAAAAGTAATTCTTAGTGTTGAAAACCAAAATTATATTTATATATATATATATATATATATATATATATATATATATATATATATATATATATGTATAATTAAAAATCTTGTTATCGACCGTACTTCAATTTAAATATATTAGGATATCAGGTAAGCGGTCTGTCGGGAGATTGAAACTCTTATTTTCTCATCAACTCAATATTTCTTCACCATTTCTGACTTCATCAGGAGTAATACTATAACAAAAATAAATTAAATCAATAATGAACAATTTCTGGAAAAACACACCTTTAAAACTAACAGGTCTAGAGTTTTGTTAAAATTAAAATATAAACACAACATTCAACGGATGCAACACGACTGGGTGAGAATCAGCCTGACTAGTTTCGGTGCAATGCGAGTGTCAATCTTCGGTTTGTCACCTGGCGGAGGTAATCTGTATGTGATTTAAAATTTTGCAATAAATATTGCTTAGTTGGCCTGTATCAGATTTATAATTTACACAATCTTTGCTTCTTTTTATATGACACATTTCCAAGAATAATCTTTTTTTATAATTATCCTGATGGTCAATAACTTTTACGTTATGAAAATCAAATGCATGTCCTGTACTTTTTTGATTGAAATTCCATGCTTAGAATGCGAAGGTACT
>JARQZK010002346.1:0-32500 GCA_030704885.1 Cynegetis impunctata | reverse complement strand
TATATCCATATAAATTTGTATGAGATCCGCTGGAACTTCAACATGCAATTGACACATCATTGCCAAACTTGACACAATCTATTAATATTTTAAGTAGATTTAATAACTGTTGAATAAGGAAGTGATATTAATAGACTCAAAATTGTGTCGTTTCTTTGTTTACAGAGAAATAAATTTCGGTTTATTATATATCCATCTATCCATATTAATTGTCTTATAAAACGACAATTTTCGATGACGTCCCATGCACACACCGAAAGGCCCCACCGCGGCCGACCGAAGATTGCAATTTACATTTGAAAGGTGGTAGCATCACCAAAAGATAAGAAAAACAAATGTCCAAATCGCAATAACAATCGATTAGAACAGAAGAAGATAAAGAATATGTATTACCACAAGATATGATGTTTAATAGTGAACACCGTAGAATTAATGAAGACAGAGGTATTTAAAAGAGTAAAAAAAAGTTTCAGTTTAAGAGGCGAAGAAAGGACAGTCTGGATTACATTAACAGGCAGAGAGTTAGAAAAGATGTATTTTGATGAAGATGGGTAACGCTAATGTCTTAATGATATTTTATTTTAGAACATGTTAAAAAAACTGATGAATCAATGAAAACACATTACCAAAAGAAAGTCCATTTGAATTTGAAAAATGTAAGCAGAAAGGTTTATGACGAAAAAATTTTACATCCAAACACTGTGCAAATGCCTAAACAATGGATGGAGATATTTTGAAGAAAGAATGCCTCAAGATTTGAAAATCACTGAAGATACTACTAAGATTGAGATATTGAGATTGTTTTCTCGAAAAATCGTGTCTAGATTGGTACCTCAGCACACTTTAACAATGTTGACAGTGGCGTCCTCAGTGGATTGAATGGAAAGAAAAATTTTTTGGATAACTTTTTCAGATGAAGGATGGAGTTTAGGAATGTATGCTATAGGCTTATAGTTATAAAGAAGGTTCACTTGATAGATTCACGCTATAAGAAAGAAGAAACTATTGCTAGACATGGATAAGGATATTAGTGTTCAGACTCTTATAATGCTTATAGTAGCAGGATTACCAGAATTTATCAGAAATAAAATAGATAGAGAAGAATGTGAAAACTCTACTGGACTTCTACATGAAATAAAAAAATGTGAAAGTTTTGTGAGTAAAAATAGTTTCATGAGACAGAAAGAAGAAAAACGTGATAGTAGAAAGAAATTTGAAGAAAAGAAACCATGCAAAAATTGTGAACAATTGAATAAGGGTACCAGGTATCAATCGGAGGATTCATGCTGGTTTAAAAAAACACAAAAACGAAACTACAATCATTGGAAGAACTCAGTGTTAGAAGTAGATTTGAATAATGAACAAAAAAACGAATTATCACACCATTGATTAAATTGACAATACTATTAGAAAATAAGTTAAAGGTAAACGGAACATACGATCCAGGTTCCCAAGTATCTCTGATTAATTCTAGATTAGTTAAAATAAAAAAGAAGTCGGAAGATATGAATAAAATATTTCTAAGGACAGTCAATGGTGTGACAAACACAAATGGGTTGATAACCATAAAGATAAAAATTTTTGATGAAGAGCAGTATGTAGATGTTTTCATTGTAGAGAAAGATGATTTTGAAGAATTTATTATAGGATTAGATATGATAAAGAAGTTCAAATTAATCCAAGATGAAAACTTGAAAATAAAACAGGTAGAAAACCCGAAGATAAAAGAAAAAACTGGGATAATCACCAGAGATAATATAATTGAACAATGTTCAGTCAATTTTAATGAACATATAGAGATAGACGAATTTCAGATCAGTCTAAACCATTTAAATAATTGGAAGAAAACTAAAATAGAACAATTAATTGAGAAGTACAAAGGCGTTTTTGCAAGAGACAAATATGATATTGGTACAGTGAAGAATTACGAAGCAAGAATAGACCTGATACTGGATAAGTACTGTAGTAAAAGACCATACAGATGTTCAGTGGAAGATAAAAAAGAAATTGAAACGCAAGTGGCAAAATTATTAGAAGGAAATTTGATTGAAGAATCGTATAGTCCTTTTGCTGCACCAGTAACGTTAGCTTTTAAGAGAGATGAAGGAAAGAAATCTCGTCTTTGCATAGATTTTAGAGATTTAAACAAGATAATAATACCACAAGCTCAACCATTTCCTCTGATAGACGATCTAATCATAAAAACGAGAAACTGCCAATATTTTACTACATTAGATATAAATTCCGCTTTTTGGTCCATTCCATTGCGTATAGAAGACAGAAAAAAAACAGGATTTGTTACACAAGATGGACACTTTCAGTGGACGTGCTTACCTTTCGGACTGAAGACCTCACCAGCAATTTTTCAGAGAATTTTATCAAACATTTCGAGAAAACATGACCTCAAAGAATTCTCAGAAAATTATATTGATGATATATTAATTTTCTCAAGAACATTTGAAGAACATATAAAGCATATAGAGAAAGTATTGGAGGCAATAATCAATGAAGGATTTAGGTTGAAATTCAAAAAGTGTAAATTTGCATCAAAAACAGCAAAATATCTCGGACATATAATTGAAAATAATACAGTAAGACCTATTAAAGATAATTTAATATCAATCAGAAATTTTCCAACGCCCAGAACACAGAAAAATATCAGACAATTCCTGGGCAAAGTAAACTTTTATCATGAATACATACCTAGAAGTTCCATAATCTTAGATCCATTACATACATTATTAAGAAAAAACGTGAAGTTCATATGGTCAGAAGAATGTGAGAAGTCGTTTAAAGATATAAAAAATCTATTATGCTCTCAACCAGTACTGGAAATCTTTGATAAGGACCTGCCAATTAAAATTTTCACAGATGCATCAATAGAAGGCATTGGTGCAATACTAAAACAGAAACAATCTGATGGAAAAGATAGACCAGTGGCATATTTTTTCAAAAAAAATTGAATCAAAAGTCGGGAAGAGAAAACAAGCTATATATTCTTGATTGCTTAGCTATTAAAGAAGCAGTTAAGTACTGGCAGCACTTGGCTAATTGGGAGACATTTTGATGTATATTCTTGATCACAATCCCCTCGAAAACATGAATATAAAAGCCAGAGTAGATGAAGAGCTAGGGTGAATTGACCTACTACCTATCTCAATATGATTTTTCAAATTACATTACGTCTCCAAGGAAAAAGATAATGCAGAGGCTGATTGCGGCTTAAGCCGAAACCCAGTAATTGAATCTAATGATAATACAGAAGATGGTTTTGAAAATAATAAATTTAGTACAAATAGATGAAATAAGATCGGACCAGGAAAATAATAGCACTTTACAGAAGAAGGAAAACAAAAATTAATAGTGCACGACAAAGTATTTTACAAGAAGATTAGAAATAAAGAGAAGATTATTTATATTCTTGAAGAATTAAGTATTAAAATTTGATCCAAAGAGGATACACTTGCAGTGTGGTGTCATATTGGGGAATTTAGACAGATGATTTATAAAAGTATGTCCTTACTATACCAGCTAAAAACCTTACAGCTTAATATTAAAGAAGATATGTAGAAATTGTTGAAATCTGCATAAAAAATAAATCTAGGGGCCAAGATTAAATATGGACTAATGTTTCCCACCTGGGACCAGCAAATAAACCCGTTTCCAAAATAATGTCGATAATGGACACGATTGGAGGCTTTGGAGGACAGAGATCAACTAAGGACAATACCTTCATCTTACTAGTCGATCATTTTCACCCGATATGCGTTTATTCTTGACAATCCAAAAAAACCACAAAAATGCTTACAGATTTCATTAAACTAGTAAAAATGGTGTTGGAAACAGAAAAAATCGATATGATTTTAACGGATCAATATCCAGGAATAAACTCAAAGGAATTTAAAGATTTCTTGGAGGGAAATGATGTTAGACTTGTTTTTACAGCTGTTAACACTCCGTTCTCAAATGGTTTGAATGAGAGACTTAATCAAACATTAATAAATAAAATGAGATGCAAGTTGAATGAGAAAAGAGAGAAGAAAGCTTGGACGTCAATTGCAAGAGAGTGTATAAATAAGTACAATGAAACTGAACATTCGGTAACAGGCTTTGCACCGGCGTATTTATTAGAGGGTAAAAACACTAGCACCTTACCTCAAGAATTACGGAAAGAGATAAATAGAGAGAGTTGGATTAGAGACAGAAAAACAGCATTGGAACGGACAATAAAATCTCGCACATACAATAAAAATTTGTTCGATAAAAACAGAAAACATTACGAGTTTAATATAGGAGATTTAATATATATTGAAAACGGAAACAAACTAAATAGGAAAAAACTAGATAATTTGAAGATTGGACCATTTCAAATAATAGAAAAAGTTTCGGACACATTATACAAGATAAAAATAAGTGATAGAAAAATTGATACAAATTTAGTTCATGTTACGAAACTTATTCCAGCATCAGAAACACAGGAATGCGCAGATGAAGAAGAATGAAAAAAGTTTTGATGAGAATCGCCTTAGCAATTCTCACCCTGAAGGAGGGGAGATGTAAAGAAAATATAGTTTCTTTATGTGAAATATAGTGCGCTCTGCATGTAGCTATATATCCATATAAATTTGTATGAGATCGCTGAACTTCAACTGCAATTGACACATCATTGCCAAACTTGACACATCTATTAATATTAAGTAGATTAATAACTGTGAATAAGGAAGTGATATTAATAGACTCAAATTGTCGTTTCTTTGTTTACAGAGAAATAAATTTCGGTTTATTATATATCATCTATCCATATTAATTGTCTTATATATATATATATATATATATATATATATATATATATATATATATATATATATATAATATGTGTTTGCTTGTTTTCATGATTTTTTTCGGAAAATAATGAATTATTCTTTGTCAGCCTGTTGAACTGATTCTTTTTTTCAGTGAATGAATACATAAAAAAATTTTCTATTGTCAACACATGGAGGGAAATAAGCAAACCGAACAGAGGTGAAGATTTCAATAAACTATTGTCAATTCAAGGAATACGTACATTAGCAATGTGTATGGTGATTTTGGGTCACAACTTTATAATAATGTGTTTCACCTACTCCTATAACCCAGAATACATAAAACAGGTGAGTTTAATTGACTCAAGTCACCTAGTTAGGTAACTTATTATGCGAAAAACTGGAAAGTAATTTTCATTCGAGGAAATGTACTCAATTGAAATTATCTTGAATATTGAGATGACCTTAGCGTATGCTGCTTCAAAAAAAATAAAAACAGAAAAATAATTTACTATACTTCAAAACTGTGTATACTTATATATATATATATATATATATATATATATATATATATATATATATATATATATATATATATATAATATGAAGAGTACACGGGAATAATGATCAGGGTCCAGTCATTTTGGTCGAAACTAAACTGTTAGTACCATCTGGTAAAGTTTCACAAGAGCTTTCGTTTGGTCGTTACCGATTTATAAAATAATTACTCAGAGTTCCAAGTTATAAACGTTTTCAAAATTCACTGGTTTACGCAAAAAACGATCATAGTCCACGCGCAAACTTCACAAGAATGATCAGAGTCCAACCACCTATTCAGATGCTTTAGATGTTACATGCTGAGATACCGCGAAATTGGAAGCTGTTATAAGGAACAGTCGAGTCAAACCCAGTCCATTTAGTGTGTAATCGACTGTCAGCAAGAAATATTTAAAAACTGGAGTAATTCCTCTGTATAAGAAAACTTGTGCGATTGGAACCCGACCTGCTTTGCCTTTGAAAGTGACCAAGGATAAACCACAAATGCTGCTTCACCGAGAAACTTACAATGGCATGTTTCAAATAAACAGTCTAAAAATGACTTCGAGAAGCACATCAAAATCAAAGAAGAAACAGATAACATCAGAAACTATACTGAAAGCACTTTATGCTGGACCATTTGATCTAAAACCCGAAAAAATTGCAGATTTGCAACACCTCAAACCATTTTGCGAACCACCTGCACAAGAGATTTATTCAAAACTCCTATTGTTTTCAAACAATAATTCTGACGAGATGGAAAATTATGAAGAAGAAAAGATCCCAATTAGTGCAATTGCTACCTAATCATTTTTTTCTTTCTGAAAATAGCAACCAAAATATTGTATGTTATATAATAAAATAAATAAAATAGAATAATTTAAACATTATTTTGGTGTTTTTTATTCCACTCAACAATAAACAGAGAGTACAGGACTCTGATCATTTTTCCATACAATGTTTTGGCACAATATGAAGAATTATTTTATTTTGGGAATACTACAAATCATATCAACTTAGTTTTTGCTTAACAACATTATAGTCAAATACATAACCCATGAATGTTTAAAACCACACTTTAAGCGTAATTTGAATGTGAGTTTTGAGTCTGTGAATCTTGAATTTGAAATCCTGCGAATTGTATGTTTTGTGACTCTGATCATTATTCCCGTGTACTCTTCATATATATATATATATATAAATATATAAATATATATACATATATATATATATATATATATATATATATATATATATATATATATACAGTATGGTGCTAATGAAAGGAATAAATTCGTTATTTCGGAAACCGGCGACTTTAAGGAAAAATCCTGAAACCCGTCGATTTTTATTTTAAAACGGGCTATTCGTAAGGATACCTTTCTATGCGAGCGTGATGACGTCATCGCTAAAATTTTTAAATGGAAATGTGGGTGTTGTAATACATTATTTGAAAGGTCTTTTGAATACCTATTCAGCCATTAATATGTAAAGTAATTGATTTTTGTATTTGTTTAGAAAATTAATAAAATTTCAGTTTTTACCTTTTTAAAAATCTAGTTACCTTATCAACATTGACACTTCGACATAATTAACTTTCTGTCAAGTAATTGATAGTATTATTGTATTAGACGAATTCAAAAAGTCTTTGTATCTATCAACATGAAGCTGACTGAAACGCAAATAATTGAAAAATTCTAATAATGATTGGTTGTGGAGATAAAGCACGTACGCAGAAAGAAGTATGTATGTTATTTAATAATAAATACTCTAACCGAGAACCAATTTCACAATCCACTATAAGCAAAATTGAGAAGAAATTCAGAGAAACGGGCCATGTCAAAGACCTCTCTAAAGGTAGTAGAAAACCAATATCAGAACACAAACAACTAGATGTTCTGTTAGCCTTTCAAGATAATCCCCATACCAGTTCATGGCAAGTGGCATTAGATAATGACATGGACCATTCATCAGTTCATAGAAAGCTAAAGAAGGAAAAGTTGCATCCCTACAAAGCAAGTTTAGTACAAGAGCGTATGGAAAATGATTTTGATGAACGAATTGAGTTTTGTGAAATTATGATGGAACAAAATAACAGAGATCCGATGTTTTTAAAGAAGGTTCTTTTCTCGGATGAAGCTACATTTCTACTTAACGGTCATGTCAATCGTCAAACTTATCGGTACTGGGATACGGAAAATCCACACTGGATGCACGAGTACTGTACTCAATACCCAGAGATAGTTAATGTTTGGGCGGGAATAATAGATGATAGGATTATTGGACCATACTTTTTCGAAGAAACCTAAACAGGTCCTCGATATTTTGAATTTCTTCAAAACTTCTTGCTACCGGAATTGAACCGGCTGTTTCCAAACAGAAATGATTTATGGCTGCAGCAAGATGGTACGCCTCCACTGTATGCTGTCTTGGTGCGCAACTATTTGAACAACGTCTTTCCAAATCGGTGGATAGGTCGAAGAGGAACAATAGAATGGCCGCCTAGGTTACCTGATTTGACTCACCTTGATTTATTTTTATGGGGATACTTGAGAAGCAAAGTGTACCAAAATAAACCACAAAATATCAATGAACTCAAAGACAGGATACGTATTGAGGTTGAACAAATAACTCCGGAAGTTATAGAGAAGCTGATAAATGGTTTACAGCGAATAAATTAAATCTGAATCAAGCCAAGACACAATCTTTAGCCATCTCTTCACATATCCAAGTCACACACGGTTTATCAGTGAAATTATTAGGGGTATGTATTGATGACAATTTGTCTTGGGTCAGTCACATACATTATTTATGTAGAAAATTGTCAAGTATAATTTTCATGCTTCGAAGACTGAAACAAATATTGAGTTTCACAGCCCTTAAAAGGGTGTGCTTATTTTTCACTGTTTCATTCGCATATATACTACTTGATAATTTTATGGGGGTCATCGTCCTATTCCACTAAGGCTTTCATCCTACAAAAAAAAGCCAAATGGATTTTAACAGGAGCGGGGATGGGCGTGATTCGTGCCGACCTCTTTTTACAAGACTGGAAATTATGACTATTCCATCAGTTTACATTTATAATTCCGTATTAGAAATCCACAACAAGAAAGATTCATTAACCAAAAATTCAGATCACCATAATTACCCAACAAGATCCGGAAATCTTCTAACATGTCAACGATATAGGTTGAATAAATCTAGGAATAATTGGCTGGACCTTGACCTTTACAACAAACTTCCAGTTTACTTCAAAGATCTTCCTCGGAAACTTTTCAAGAGTAGAATGAAACATTTTTTCCAAACTCACTGTTTTTACTCTACTTCAGAATTTCGCAGTTTCAATTTTCCCTCAACTCTGAATTTGTTGAATGAAGCAGACTGATCTTGCTCCTATGAGCACCGGTTTACGTGATTCCCACTAACATATTTTTAAATTGGTGGGTGTATATGTGTATAATTGTATTTTATTTTATATATGTCAAGTATAATTGTGGATATGGGTAGGTATATCTGTCTCGTGTTCACAAGACATTTTAATTTGTTATTTTCATACACACATGAATAAATTGACTTGTGTAAATGCTGCATATAGCACCAATAAAAAAAAATATAAAAAAAAGGTTCGAGAAGAGTTCGCGGCAAGTCTTTCTCATTGTATTTTAGCTGAAGGTAAACAATTTGGGCACTTAATTTAGGTTTCGTTGTATTTAATGAGTAATACATATTAAATATTTATTGTAATAATAAAATTTTATTAATTTTTTAAATAAATACAAAAATCAATTACTGTACATATTGATATGGCTGAATAGGCATTCAAAAGACTTTTCAAATAATGTATTACAACACCCACATTTCCATTTGAAAATTTTAGCGATGACGTCATCACGCTCGCATAGATGACGTCAAAAATAGAAAGGTATCCTTACGAATAGCCTGTTTTAAAATAAAAATCGACGGGTTTCAGGATTTTTCCGTCGCCGGTTTACGAAATAACGAATTTATTCCTTTCATTCGCACCATACTGTATATATATATATATATATATATATATATATATATATATATATATATATATATATATATAAAATATATATATATATATATATATATATATATATATATATATATATATATATATATATATATATATATATATATATATATATATATATATATATACATATATATATATATATATGTATGTATATATATATATATATATATATATATATATATATATATATATATATATATATATATATATATATGACTGGCGGTTTTCATAGGTAGCAAAAACGTTAATCCTCAGTTTGTTATCTTACCAAAGTTTCCGCCAATGAACATTCAGATCTCCTCATTTTCATGAATTTCCCCAAAATTTTGGTGGTGGTGAGGCTATGAAATGGCCTGCAGCTCTAGAACAGCTCTCTTTTGCTCTTCTCAGTTTTAAGTCATCTAACTGATAATAGTGAACCCAGTGAGTAGTAGTGCGCCCTATCGACCAGTGACCTGTGTAAGTTTCCACTTGTCAATTTTTATTCTTGAAGAATAGTGTACCGACTAAGTGAATCAAAAGGTTAGTTGAATACCTGGAAATTTCTTGCATCCGCTATTCCGTTGCTTGCATATACACCGTACACCGTTGATTTATAATATCATTATCATTCCGTTATAGGGCATTTATTTTCATTCATCATTATAGCACGTGGAGAATTATACCTGTGACCGAGGGATCCATAGACAGATAATCCCATCAAGGAGATAACCTCGATTTGCATTAAAAAAAAAAAAAAATATATTATATATATATATATATATATATATTTATATATATAATATATATATATATATATATATATATATAATATATATATATATATATATATATTATATATATATATATATATATATATATATATATATATATATATTATATATATATATATATATATATAATATATATATATATATATATATATATATATATATATTATATATATATATATATAATATATATATATATATATATATATATATATATATATATATATATATATATATATATATATATATATATATTTATGTTTTTTTGAACACTGAAATTCTTTTTAAAAACAATCTTTATTTCTACAACTTATAAGATACAATTATGCTAGTAAACTTGAACTTCTAATGCCTCTACATGGTCTTATATAAGCTCGGTATCACTGCTGAGTCGGCATTGACGTGTTGCGCATGATGCAATCTTGCGCCATCTTCTTTAGAATGGCCGAAGGTCCATCCCATGTAAATATATATATATATATATATATATATATATATATATATATTATATATATATATATATTATATTATATTATATATATATATACACAAGTGGAACAAAAATCATCAGTTGAGCCCTGTTATATGGAAGCAGCTATTGACACGTGATTCGGACTCTTTGGTCCTCATCAGAACGGCGTAGCCAAGCATTGGATTAATAACTTCGAGATGAAAATAGCAACAACAAACGAAATCCCCTGCTACGAAATCTTCACGGATCTACGGAATACAATCCAATGCTTGGCTAAGCCGTTCTGATGAGGACCAAAGAGTCCGAAACACGTGTCAACGGCTGCTTCCATATAAGCGGGCTATACCGATGATTCTGCTCTACTTGTTTAATATTTCCCCGGGACTAATTTCTTTGTTGTTGTATATATATATATATATATATATATATATATATATATATATATATATATATATATATATATATATATATATATATATATATATAATGTTTATTCATTTATAGGTTAGGTACATCCTAATATACAAATGAATTAAATTTTAAATTTAATGATACATAAATACTTGAACCAATTGTATACGCATACCAACCAAAGCAAACAAAAATATTTCAGGATTAGATTACAAATTCAATCCATATATAATATCCAAACAAAACAAAAAATTCCAATATAGAAAACAGAATTGACAATTCTCATACATCTACTTGAATACAAGCAATTCAACATGACTTGATATACTTCATGATTTCTCTCTTAAAAACGCCAAGTGATGCTGAATTCCTTATTCCAACAGGTAACGCATTAAATTCTTTGAGAACTCTTTAAAATAATGACCTCATCGAACAGGTTATATCTGGGTAAATGGCAATCAGTATTGTGTCTTGTATTGTGAGTGTGAACTTGAGACCTACATGTTATAAACTCATCAAAATATTTTGAGAGTAAATTATTCAAGACCTTATATATAAAAATCATTGTAATTTCATATAGTCTTTCAACAACTGATAGCCAATCCAAATTCCCAAGCATTAACTTAATACTAGTATATCGATTACATCCCAGAATAACCCTCATTCCTCTATTCTGTAGTTTTTGTAGAGCAGTCAATTTACTAAGGTCAAAACAGTACATAAGAGTGGCACAATAATCGAAATGTGGCTGAATGATGGTGTTACAGATAGTTAATCGCGAAAATGAAGACAGATTTCCCGCAATACGAGAGAGAAAATAAAGTTTCTTAGAAATCTTCCGTGAAACACAAGAAAAATGAGAAATGAATGTTAAACAGCTATCCAATATAAAACCCAAATATTTAAATTATTTTACTATTTCTATCTTTTGGTCATCTATATTAATACCAATTTGATCCACATCACTACTCTATTTGTACTCAAGTAACCGTACTCAAGTAACCGAAAATATTCTTTGTAGTGAAACATTCAATCTATCAACAGCCGTATTTAAATCAGCATGAGAAGATGAGAGCAGGGAGTCATCTGCAAAAAGATTTAAGAAATCATAGCCATGATACAATTCAATATCATCAATATACAATAAAAACAAAAGCGGTCCCAAAATGTTACCTTGAGGAACTCCATATCCATTAACCATAGCCTTAGAGTATACATCATTTATTTTAGTTATTCGTTTTCGATCAGTTGAATAATCAGAAAACCAGTCCAAAACTTTATCATCAATACCAATATTTTTTAATTTCATCAATAGTTTCTGTCTATCTATTGTCTCTAAAGTTCTCTTGAGACCCAAAAGTACCACAACCACCGAACAACCCTGATCAATGCCAGCTGCAGTGCAGTTTCACATGAGTGATTAGGACAAAAACCTGATTGATTTAGCATGAATATGTTATTTTTATTTAAATACTCCATTACCTGATTATACATAACCAATTCTAGCAACTTTTCCAGAGATGGTAATGTATTTATTGGACGGAAATCACATGCTTTATTTGAATTTTTCACTTTTTGAATAGGCACTACAGTGCTTATTTTAAGTTTATCTGGTATTTTAGCGTACAATGAAGATGTACTTACAAAATGCAAGTGAACATGACTTCTTGAATCAAATGTATGTTTTATAAACTTATTGTCAATTATATCATTCGATGTTTTACTCTTTAACTTATTTATTATAGACCTCAATTCAGTCATTGAATTGACATAATTTGTTTCTGTGAAAAGCAGTGCTCAACCTAAAAGAACTGTCATCCACAATATCTTTTATGCTATCAATGAAATAGGTATACATTATTGAAGATGTTAGTCACGCCTCCATTTCCTACTAGTTGTTTCAAAGTTCGCCACATTAACGGTGCATTAAATTTGTTGGAATCAATTTTTTTGAAATAATAATGCGCCTTTTTAACATTCTGTGAACTCGGATACTGATGACCATGTTGTTTATAATTATTCCAATCAACATTAGACTTATTACTAACAAATTTGAAGTAAGCAGCATTCTTTGCATTACTTTTCACCCTCATATCAGCATCGTACCAAGGCAAATTATCTGGTTTACACTGAACTGATCTCACAGGTGCTATTTCATCCACAACCTCAGTACATTTATTTAAGAAATCTATATAAAATTTATCTATTTCAACACAACTCAACATAAAACTACATGCAATCAAATTTATATTTATCCTCAATAAATAACTTTCATCGAGCTTTCTAGTTATTTTAAAATTCTGCAAGATGGCACCTACTTTTACGAACGTTAACTGATATAACAAAATGATCTGCAATTACTGGGCTTTTATGAACCCTCGTAACAATGTCATCGAAGTTTGTAACTACATAATCAACCATTGTGTCACTTTCCAATGTACACCTAGTAAACTCAGTGATATGCTGCTCAATACCGTAATCACTGAAAATAATTTCAATTTTTCTACTATAGAAATCAGAGTTAAAATCGCCATCTAGGATAGTTTTCATCCTACTACTTATGTCATCACACAATTGATTAATGTCGTTCAAGAAGTCAGAGTTGCTTGAACTCGGTGAATGATACAAACAACCAACAACTTATTTACCCTCATTGAAATTCACACTCAAAAATTGACACCAGTAATTACCCTGAAGAACGTAACACCTTCCCAGTGAGTATCTTATATCATTTCGGACATATAACACAACACACCCTGTATGCCTTGAATCAGAATCGCAACGTATCGAGCTGTAATAAGGCAACTGGATTTCAAAATCTTCAATATCACTAGTTGTACGAGCTTCACTACAAAGTACCATAACAGGATCATAACATAATAATTCAATTACAACCTTATCCTTGGTAGCCAGAATACTCTGCGCATTAATATACAAAATATCACTATTAACTAATACAATCTTTTCTTTACAATTGTGGGTTTACCATTTATGTATTTTATCATTTTGCTCATGAGGCAGGTACATACTAATTTTGCTGTATACCTACTGGTGAAAGAAAGTTGACAAAATCTAAAATTCTAAATTCTAAAAATTCTGGGACACTCTGTATTACTGAAACTCGTAACACCTAACATTTATCTCCTTCAAACAGTAAAACTCTTCTGTCTCATTGAAAATAAAAAACTGCCACTTTAAAAAAAAATTTGATACCCTGTATAAGTGGTACATGTAAATCATAAGCATTGATGACCAACACATTTCCTCTCGTAGACGTAGAAAGTGTCAATTTGTTCATCAATATCGACAGCTTGATAGTTGTAAAATAAGTGAAACACCCTGTGTACGTGAAAAATTAGGAGCTGCTCTCTTCTTTAAACTGAAATCTTTGTTCTAAGCAAGAATATCCAGATTACAATTTTTAAAATATTGAAAACCACAAAATCTGTACATCTTTTTTCTAAAATCTGAAGAGAGTGCAGATTTGTTTTCGGTTCATTCTATATGACAGCGGGCATAGAGCGGAAAAAATTGTGCATTTTGCATTTCAAATACCTACCAGCTAACCATCCTAGACACCTGATCAAAAATTCAGAACTACCAGACCGTTTATAAGGTATCCCCTATTCACTGGACTAAATTGGGTACTACCGCAAAAGTGTTTCACCCTGTTGGTATTCAAAAATGCTTGATAGCCCCAAATATTCAGTTATTGAAGTGTAATATGTTTACCAAATTTCAATTCATCAGTAATTCTTTCATTCATTAACTAATAAATGTCGAATGAAATGTGTTAAATAAATAGAGTTTCATCACAAGTCGATTATTTTTGGCATTTATCTCGACATCCATGCAGTTTTCGAAAAACATACAAGAAAACAAAAAGTATCCAAATTGAAGAGAAAATTTGAATTGGTATTTCATTGGAAGCAGAGGCAGCACGCGTAAAAGATCAAGAGGGTTGAACTGGGTACGATCCCCAAAAGTGTATCACCCTGTAGGTATTCAAAAATGCTCAATAGCCTCAAATATTGAGCTATTGAAGAGAAATAGGTGTGCCAAATTTCATTCAATTATTTTGAAAATTGTAGGAGAAAACTTAGAAAAAAACAGAAAAATATAAATCTTTGGCACCCTATATATCAGAAATGGAGCTCCTAAGTATATGTGTTGATATAAGATTTTTCATCAAAAAAAATTGTCTTTTACAAGATATTGAAATCCTGCTACAAAAAACTGACTCACCCTGTATATATATATATATATATATATATATATATATATATATATTTATATATATATATATTATATATATATATACAATTATACATATATTTAATATATATATATATATATATATATTATAATATATATTATATATATATATATATATATATATATATTATATATAATATATATATATATATATATAATATATATATATATATATATATATATATATATATATATATTCACTTGAATTGTTGTTGCCTGTGAAATATTTTTAACTTTTTATAATTATTAGCAATAACAGGCTTGGTGAATCTCAAAAAACTCGGTTTTATTGAAAAGTTGACGTTTAGCCACGACATTCGTGGTTTTGTCAAAACTTTTGAAATATTGAAATTTCTTTGACATTTATTGATTTGAAAAAATTTGAATAATTAAAAAAGACTACTATGTTTCATCAAACATTTTTTCGGCTGTGGCCGTTCTCTGTTATTTATTACGTGCTATTCAGTCCAATATTAACATTCGAATCTGTTATTATTAGATGGTAAGGGAAACCACAGTAACCTTTACCCATGTAATGTTCGAAATAGGTTCAAATTATTTTGATTTCACTAAAAATAGAATTCATAATCTTTACAACACATTAGAAAAGTCAGACTAAGAAAATATCAACAAAAAATATATTCCTCTTCCATATTATATTCCTCATTATTTAAGTAATAAAATATCACATATTTTAAATCCACACGATATTAAAGTAGCTCACACTGCACAAAATCAAATAAAACAAATATATTTTAAATTAAAAAGTAAAAGACCTCTTCTGCAAAAATCTCATGTTGTTTATAGTATACCCTGTAATAATTTTAATAATTCATAAATATAGGACAAACTTTTCTAAATTTAGAAGGAAGTTTAAAAGCTCACGAATATAATAAAACACAAACCACAGCACTAATCAAACATAAAAACAATGAGAATCATAATTTCAACTTAAATAGCACAAAAATTTTAGAAATAGAGAAAGATCAAAAACGCAGAGAAATTTTATTATATCATTACATATACAAAAAATTTAAATAAAGTCGTTAATGATAGAACAGATATAAAACATTCAAGTTCAATATACGCAGATTTAATTACTCTTTAATTTCTCTAAGAAACAACATAAATAAAAACAAAATAATTCAACAAACAAACTCTAACCATAACAACTCATCTTCTTAGACAAAATCTAAACAGCTAGAATTTTCAATTTTTCTAAAAAGAAAGTATAGTTTAGAACATGTGATCTCCAAAATTACAAGTTATGTCTTTTTGAAGATAAATCCAACAATCAAATATTTTAAACCTATTTTGTACATTACGTGGGTGAAAGATTACGTGGTTCCCTTCCCATCTAAATTCAACAGATCTGACTGTTGATATTTGACTAAATAGCACGTAATTGATAACTGAAGACGGCCTCAGTAGTAATAAATTTTTTTTTGAAAAAAAGATAAATAGTACCCTATTCTTTGACTTTCAAAATCTAAATAATTTGAACCTATTTCGAACATTACGTGGGCAGAGGTTTGTGTGGTTTCCATTATCATCTAATAATAAGAACAGATTTGAATGTTAATATTGGACTGAATAGCACGTAATAAATAACAGAGAACAGGCCACAGCCTAAAAAATTTTGGATGAAATATAGTAGTGTTTTTTAACTATTCAAATTTTTTCAAATTAATAAATGTCAAAGAAATTTCAATATTTCAAAAGTTTTTAAAAAGCCACGAATGTCGTGGCGAAACGTCAACTTTTTGATGAAATCAAGTTTTTTGAGATTTACCAAGCCTGTCATTGCTAATAATTATCAAAAAGTTATATATATATATATATATAATTATATATATATATATATATATATATATATATATATATATAAATGCTATATCTTTTATTTATTTTAATATTAAGTATATATATATAATAATATATTATATATATATATATATATATATATATATATATATATATATATATATACATTGTGGCGTGCCTTTTTGGTGATCCCTTATTTTTCGTAAAGATATACCTTAATATTATACCTCGGGAGCCAGATTTTGAAGCAATCGATGGAATTATCTGTCTATGGGTTCCTCGGTCACAGGTAACCCTAAAATGTTTCAGAGTACCCGGATAGTTAACTCAGTGGAGAAAAATATCCGGTTTCGATCGAAAATAGTAGCGATCGATTGTACAAGCTCTTTCGCGTTCTTTAGGCGTCGAAGTACTGTGATATAACCTTTTCTGTACCTACTAACTTTGAGGTATACCTTTTTTTTATGAGAGGGGAAAAACTGCAAACAGATCTCCTTTGGGGCAATTTGGATTATGTCGGGATGGCTACGAGTTATTGCCGACCGACTAAAAACCCCTCTCGTTTCTCGCTTGCGTGATCTCATCTCAGCTTCTGGAATTAAACCTTGGGTTCATGACTTCAGAAGCTGAATGATACTTATACTACTACGTCCCCTGTGTCATTGAACGAACAAGTCTTACCTCCGTCTTATGGGCCGCGACCTCAAGGCCCCCTCCAGCGAACCATTCACTGGCTCTCCGAATGGTAGAGGAGACTCTTGCCTCTTCTGGGCTAGTGGCCTCCACGACGAAGAGCAGGTCGTCTCTGTATGCCACAGGCGTCACTCCCTCGCCATAGTCCAGACCACGCACTCCATTGTACATGATATTCCAGAGGGTCAGCCCGAGGACCGACCCTTGTGGCACGCCCATGGTGCACTCTCTTCGCACTGAGCCCATCGTTACGAATCTCCCGGTGAAGTATTCCTCACATGCCCTGACTATGTATTCGCTAATTTGCAGACTTCTCATGGTGACCCTTCTCAGGGTCACCAAAATAACGAATCTCGTGCTTGCGGCCTTGACCACCCGCTGAACCTCCTTTATGGCAGAGACAGTGGATTTCCTCGCACGGAACCCATGTTGTCGGTCCGAGATTAAACTCCCCTCCTCCAGTTCTAGGGATAACCTCTCCACTAGCAGCCTTTCAAACACCTTTCCAACAGTACTCAGCAAACATATATGCCTGAAGGCCGTTGGTTCCAATAGTTCTTCATCCTTCTTTGGAATAAGGACCACCCTAGCCGTCTCCCAGGTGTGTAGAATGCCCTCACCGAGTAGGCACCCATTGTACATCGAGAGGAGGAACTCCGGTGCGACCCTCGCCGCCTCTCGCATAGCCTCCACCGTCACACCGTCCATTCCCGGAGCTGTCCCCGTGCGCATTGCCCTCATCGCATATAACAATTCTTGCTCCGAAAACGGAGGAGCCTTTATCGGGCCACCCTCCCTTCTTTGCAGAACCTCTGTCGCGCTCGTGAACAGTGCCGCTAGGATCTCTCGTCTCTTCTTAACCGTGAGGCTAAATGGGATGCTGCCCTGCTTGAGGTGGCGAGTAACTATGCGGTACGCCTTCCCCCACACGTCTTCATTAATCCTTTCAAGGAGTTCCTTCCACGTTGATCTTTTTGCTGTTCCAATCGTGCGCCTCATGGTCCTTTTGGCGGTCTTCAGCTCTGCTACTGCGAGAGCCACTTTAGGGTTCTGTGTCCTCGGCCTTAGCCTGACCAGTCTGCGACGTCGAGACAGCAAAACTCTATGCGCTGCCTCCACCTCTTCATTCCACCAGTGGGGTTCCTTCTTTGGGTGGAGCTGGTGCTCCCGCGTGGTGGATCGTTCGAATATCTCAATGAGCTTTGCATACGCCGCAGCAGGGCGGAGCTCCGAGTTTTCCCCCTCCAGGGCTGACATGCCCACCCCGAAGGAGCCTATATTCGCCCTTCGTACACGATGCGCGAACGCCTGTCGCGAGTTTCCCTCCTTCCTGAAGCCGACTGAGCCGTCATGGGTGAAGGGATCGCAGTGGTTTACCTCCCAGTTAGTGATCACTCCGGCGTGTTACTTTCGAACCAGGTTCACATTTATGTGTGACCTCGAGGGGCCCCGGACGAAGGTAGGGGAGCCATCATTATTTGCCACCGCCGAAACCAGCGCCATCCAATCCTCAATGTACGCGCCTCTGCGGTCCTCAAGTGGTGATCTCCAGCTTGTGGACTTGGCGTTGAGGTCTCCTGCTACCACGGAGTTTACTTCCTTGGGGTACCTCGCCAAAGATAGCGTCGATCTGACGTCGAAACACTGTCTCACCTACATTTGGAGAAATATATGCTGCCAGCAGCACCATATTTTCCAGTTCGAGTCTGATGTAGCCCTACCCGGATTTGACCCTTTCGACACGAACAGACCTGTTCATAACGATAATTACCACATCGCAGTTGGTGTATGTGAGCCAATTACTCTACCTGCACCGCTTTTTGTTTGGCTCTGACACTATGAGAATGTCTACCTTCCTGGCCATCGCCTCCGCGGTCATAAAGTCATGGGACGCCCTCGCCCTCCCCAGGTTTACTTGTAGTATTAGGATCATTTTGGCGGCTGTCCATTAACCTCCCTCCTTCCTCCCCGCAAACGCTGTTCTGACCATCTTACGCTTTTACTCCTCGTGCCAGTTCTACGCACCGAGTAAACAGACACAGATAATACATATACACATACTAAAATGCACAGTAAATAGGGGCATATAGGTTACTCATTTTCCGTTTCTGTATTACAGTCTTTGTTTCACTAATATTCAAATCACAGTCCAGTTTTCTGTTACCAAAGGTATCACAGCACACTATATCACATCGCAGAATATATAGAGAAAAAATATCACAGCACATAATATCACGCCTAGAACACCTCAATAGGTAAAACACTAAATAAAGTGTATGCGCATATATAAGATGACCCTTCACTAATACTCGCAGCAGCGACACATGTACTAGTACATATACTATGTAGACAATTAATATTTGTACGCTCACTAGTTTTGTATATAGGATTCCACGCGTATAAGACGATCTCTGACTAGATAGACATAAATATATAAACAAATATACACATATACATTCCAGAGCGGAAGCCTCTTTTATCACAGACGTTTTACCTTTTATCACAGATGTTTTACCTTTTATCACAGACATCTTTATAGCCGTTTATAGCTACCCTGCCGATCTGTTACGGCCTCCTTTTCCCGCACCTCGTTCACAGTTTCTGCTGTGCTTCGGGCTACTGAGGCCTCCCTGTACCTCTGGCACAGTCTACTATGTGTCCTGTGGCCCTTTCTGCCGCATAACAGACAGTGGGGTACTTCGCTGCAATTCTTGACTATGTATCCACCCTTGCCACAATTTCTGCATAGTTTGCCCCTGTCCTCTCCAGTGCAGTTTTTCACGGTGTGCCCTTCTGTCCAGCACCTGTGGCATCTTATGAAGTCTTTCCATTGCCTAAATTGGGCAGAGGATAGGCCCAGTTTAATTTGACCTCTCTCTACCATTTTTTTTGCCATCTCTCTACTGGTCACTACGGTGGCTGCCTGCCTACCTCCCATCATAGGTCTCAGAGCCTTGATCTCTACTGTTTCCTCCTTAGTGAGAACACATCCTTTTCTTATGCCCTCCACTATGTTCTCTGCAGAGAGATCAATGTCAATGCCATATAGCCCCACAGCCTTTGTTTCCTTTCTCTTCCCTAGCAGTTTTATGATCTTATTATGGGTAATTCTTTTAATTGATTGTAGAATTCCTACCGCGTCGGGACTCTCCGCCTTGATCTCCATTAGTAGATGCCCTTGTTTCACGTATACTCTTGATGTGCTCCAGAATCTCTGGTTTCGCAGCCATATCCTTCTTCAGGCTTCTGACCATCTGAGCGTACAATGGCTCAACTCCCTCTGTGCTATTTCTTTCTATTATCATAGCCTCAGTTTTGTAAGTTTTTCCCCTTCCATGGTTATCTTTTATTTTTTGTGGATTCATCCCATGGACGAATGCCCCTCCGTGTGTCTTGCATATTTCACGATTTTTTTCTGGCGATGATTGGGTCCAGGGCAGTTTCCATTACCTCATGTATTGGAAGTTGATTCTCAGCCATAATTTTGTGTTTAAGCCGTTTCAAGACAATTCCTTGTCCTGCTCACTCTCTTCTCTTATGAACCCGGCATAGTAAATATCCCTTTCATCCTCCGATGATTCTCCATCTCCCAACTTGAGGCCTTTTGTCTGATTACCTTCCCCTTATTTATTTTACCTTCATTTGAGTAATTAAATAATTTACGTGAGGTGCCCGTAAGTTGTCTTATGTATTTAAGGTCCTTGAACTTGTCTGTTTGCGCTACAATCAGGATATTTCCCTCCATCTCCGTAGAGGTTATTTGCCTCTTATCTAATTTTATTTCGTATGCCTCCATCGGCCTGTCTAGTTTAAGGATCTCCCTTAGGCCCTCCACGTCCATGTCCTCGCTTATTTTGGACCTAATTTTGGCTGCTCTCATTTGTTTCATGACCTCTTCCGGTGGCTCTGTTTGTGTCCCTTCGTCTCTTCTTGGGGCTTGGTATAAGTCCCTCTGGATACCCGTCAGCTCCCTTCTGAGTACCTCCTCTACCTCTTGTATCTCTGTCCTTGTCCCCATCTCAATATGTTCAGAGCCCATGATCGCCTGCAACCTGTCTACTGCCTGAGCAATGGATCCCAGCAGAGAGACTACTCTGTCCTGCAACTTGTTGAGGGGTGAGGAGCAGTCTAGCCTCTTTCTCTTGGGTTCTCCCTTTCTCCTCGCTGAACCTAAGAAGGTAAGAATGTTTTCGTTTGTTTTTCTCAAATTCCATGGAATTCTCATGCGTAGGAGTACTTGTCGCAATTCTGGGAGTTTCATCTTATGTATTCGAGGTTCTCCACAGGAATAGTTCCCTTTGGCTTCCATCTGACGGCCTCCTCTGGGCTTCCCTCCCGTCTTCACTGACTGGGGTGTAGAATTCTTTCACGCTCTCCTTTCTGATACGCCTTACGCCGCTCTCAATGTTTTGTATCGTTTCGTTGGGGGTTATTGTTACTTCCTCCTCCGACGCATTCCTCTCAAGCCCCTCTTCCTCCGCTGTTTCCACGCTGTCTCTTCTATTTTTATCAGAATTCTTCTTCTTTTTTATAATTATTTGTATCAAGTTACTTGCTGCTTTTTCAAAGTTGATACAAACGATTTGAAATTTTTATTAATTGGTATAAATTTCGTAATGTTCATAGGCAGTAGATTTGGATACATTTTATTGAACTTTCTACATGTCCTGCTGATAATTTTATCACACTGTCCAAAAATGATAAACAAATTCATAAGAACTTCGTTTGTAGTCCATTCAATCTAGACCAAAAATGGGCAATCAGAGGAACTAAAAATACTAGTTCCAATTTTTTCAGAAATGTGTAGGGAGGGGTCTCCTTAACAAGGGAAAATAAAGTCCCTCCAAATCCCGGTGCCGCCAGCGGGGGGTGGGGGTTCAAATGTTCCATTTTTCAGTTTATCGCTTATAACTTGAAAACGGTGCGTTGCAGTGAAAAAGTTCATCAGCACAAAATGAAAGATTATTAAATTTGCTACAAGTTTATTTGAATATATTATTTCGAAAAACTGAAAAGTTTTCGTGCTACAGGCTCGGTAAAGGTGGATATTTTTTGAACAAAATTTCACTCTTGTTTTCCGTATATTTTTGTCTTCTAGATACTCACTCGTTAATTCTAGCGGATAATCGTCCATATAATATTTATACAGCATTGAATTCCCTACAAGAATATATATCCAACGTTAATTTATATTGAACTTATCGCCACATTTTCAAGATTTCAACGAAAAATGTTGATTTCCCAAATAAAATAAATAATAGATTTGATCCATTTGATGGCTCCATTTCTCTGGTCATGAATGTGGTTTACACAAATGTATAAGTTCTTATGTTTCAAATAATTATTCATCTATAGAATTTATTTTGTAAATATATATTTGTAAAAGTGGTGTGTACTTTTACTGGTAAATGAAATCTCTAAGGCCTAATTCAAAAGAATTCAATTTCATTGTACACAAAAAAAAAATTGAAATAGACACAAGTAAAGTAGAATTATTATTATTATTATGTTTCAATGATTAATGATTAGTCTCGTCGACAGTATCCTCGTCGATGTCTTCCAAGAGGACAGACGGGCCAAATTATTGACTTTCACCGGTGTTCATTTAAATCTTCTTGGTTGGGTGGGGCGTTATAAAGGATAAGTAGCATGGTTTCTCCTTCTTGGACCACTTGCTTTTTGGTGGATGAAGGATAGCTTTATACCATACCCACCGACACTTCCTGTCTAATCTCGTATACTAGCCAGCTCGAAAACATATATACAAATAAATATTTGTTACTCTTAAATTTGTTTTAAATTTGGTGGTCGCTAACAGTTGTTTAGTGAAACTTCGATAAAATATCATAAAAATCATATTATATTGTTTTTCACATGACGTAATATTGTATTGTTGTTTTACTGTGATTCAGAACGTATTAGAAGCTATTCGGATGCAGAGAATTTAATACTGTATAAGTTTTATATCTACTATATAAGTTTTAGATCTAGTAGACACAAATATACGAAAAAGAAGAGAAAAAAACAATTTCTTTCTAAAAATTAACACCTTTCCGGAGCTAGTGGCATGAAAACGGTTCAGTTTCTGGAAAAAATGTAAGTAACCAAACCTGTAGAATATTTAATGAATGAACACCGCTTCAGCTGTTTCGTTAAATCATCAACAAAGGTGAAAATCAATCTGGCTTTTCTGCCACCAACGAAATCAGCTGCTGCACAGCACGCTCATAGGGTGTTCCTCTAAACCCGAATTTGGCTGGGTGATAACAACATCTTCCCAGAAATATGGGATTGGGTTAGGGATGAACATGGAATCCTCACTCCCGTCAAATCCTCCTAATCTTCTGCTTCAGACCACAGTTTATATTCAAAATTTGGCCGCTATGCTACGGGCTGCAATAACAGGTGTGATTGTAGGAAAGCTGACATCCACTGCTCTTCTGTTTGTGGATGTCAAGGTGACTGCCTTAACTGCCCGCCTGTCCTCGGGGAAGAAATCGACGAGGATATTGACGATGAGACTAATCTTAGTGAACATATAAGAAGTATATAATATCATTCCAACATTCATATATATGTGTGTATATATACAGGGTGATTCATTAAGGGTGGCGACCCGCCGTATCGCGGAAACCGTATGTACTAGAATTTGGGGATGAAAATTCTTATATGAAAATCTGCCTTGAAAAATTGATTAAAAATGTTTTTGAGTCCATAGTTTTCCGCTAGGTGGCGCAATCTACCACTTATAAAATATAATTGGATTTTTTACGAAATATTCTCCAATTTAGGCTGGTAAAAAATATCAACTTTAAAAACAACTGTTCAACTTCTACAACTTTTGTTGAAGTCTTTCTTTTAAATTACCTATTTTGAAATGGTGGGGGAGGTTCTCTTTCGTTGACATAAAAAAGACTGTAACTCCATAATGCATAAACCGATTTTCGAAAACATAGACTCTATGCAAAGAGTATTGAATGTAGATTTTAGAAGCAAATAACAAAAACAGTTTTAATTCTCCAATCAGAAACTAGAGGGTGTTATGTATCAAATAGCTCTATTTATGATTTTTTCTGAGAAATTTCAAATGCAATGCTATAAATCTAACTAGCTGAGAAAAAGCCAAATTTGATGACTTATTGATCTGTCCAAACCGCGAACTAATATCTCTTTTTATTACAAAGATATTGGCATTTTTTGATGAGGGTTGGTGATTGTTGTCTCGACCTGTAAGTTGGAAGAGAAATTATGTTGCTAAAATTGTTTTGAAAAAAAAAACAAGTAGAAACGCATCATGAAAATATTTACTAACATTACATAATAAAACAAAACTAGTCCGGTCAAATTAGACCAAACAAATAGGAGTGAAGTTACAAATATTCGCACCCAGATGAAATTTAGTAGAATTCCTCAAAACACCATTATAAATGAAATCTAAAAAGTCCTCATCGATCTGATACGTGCAAAAAAATTTACTCAGGGTCGAATGTCACAAAAACGGTTTTTCTGCGATTTTCAGCAAAGCAGTAAGTTTTATTCTGGAATTAGTCTAGACAAAAATTTTAGATCACCTAATTATCTATAAAAAACGTTTGAATAAATTTTTTCTTCAGAGCCGCCGTTTTTGAGATCAACGATTCAGAAAGTTTAAAGAAATTCAAAAAAACACTAGCTCAAGATGGCGTTGAAACGTGCATATTATGACGATTACAATTCTTTCAACTTTGTGAATCGTTATATCTCAAAAACGGCGACTCTTAGAAGATAAAGTATTTTGAAATGTTTTATAGATAATTATCTGATCTACAATTTTTGTCTGGGCTACTTTCATGCTGTTGTGAAATAATATGATGAGGATGCATTTTATAATCCTTTAATATTCTTGGCACCAAAGAATTATTCAATCCTAGATCTCTTGCAATTTTTCGAATACACAAATGGGGTTCAGACTTAACTAACACCAATCCGTTAGTGACATTTTCTTCATTGCGACTTCTACGTATCCTATTTCTTATTGCGACAGGTTGAACATTGCCGGTTTTTCGCAATCTTTGTGCCAATCTTTTCAATAATTTCCGAGAATGACGCCGTCTTTCAGGATATCGTTTCGCATACTCCCTTTCAGCAATTACTTCATTTTGTAGACTTTCAAAATATACACTGAGCATATCATATGCCTCTTCATTTGAATAAAAAGGCATTATAAAAGAGTTAGTTTGCAAACAGTCAGAATAAATTTGACAGCAATAAAAACTTAAAAGTAAACAATCATAAAACATTAGTGTCATTTTCATAGGTAACTTGCTGACTTTTGAAACATCTATCTCTCAAACAGTTTAACATCATTCGTAATATTGCAGCTCGTCCATGAACATAAAACTATAAGAGACCGTTTGAGAGATTTGCGATTGAATTTTTACCCGAAAATTTTTATCCGAAATAGTTCAAAGCAAATACTGGCAAGCATTTTGAGTATTTAAAATAATGCCATAGTGGAAGCGTTTTGTAAATTTCTGTTATGAGTAGATCCCTTAGTTTTGTTTCATTATGTAATGTTAATAAATATTTTTGTGATGCGTTTCTACTTGTTATTTTATTTTCAATACAATTTTAGCAACATAATTTCTCTTCCACCTTACAGGGCGAGCCAACAATCACCAACACTCATCAAAAAATGCCAATATCTTTGGAATGAAAAGAGATATCAGTTCGCGGTTTTGACAGGTCAATAAGTCATCAAATTTGACTTTTTGTTGAGTAGTTAGATTTATAGCATTGCATTTGAAATTTCTCCAAAAATATCATAAATAGAGCTAGGCGTTACATAACGCTCTCTAGTTGCCTATTGGAAGAATAAAAGTGTTTTTGTTATTAGTTACTGAAATCTACATTCAATACTCTTTGCATAGAGTCTATGTTTTCGAAAATCGGTGCATGCATTATGGAGTTACAGTCTTTTTTATGTCAAAGATAGAGAACTTTCCCCACCATTACAGAATAGGTAATACAAAAAAATGACTTTAGCAAAAGTTGTAGAATTAGGACAGTAGTTTCTAAAGTTGATATTCTTTACCAGCCTAAATTGGGAAATATTTCGTAAAAAATCCAATTAAATTTTATAAGTTGTAGATTGCGCCACCTAGCGGAAAACTATGGACTCTAAAACATTTTTAAACATTTTTTTAGGGCAGATTTTCATATAAGAATTTTTTTCCTCAAATTCTAGGACATACGGTTTCCGAGATACGGCCGGTCGCCACCCTTAATGAATCACCCTGTATATAGATATATTTATATATATATCATATATATATATTATATAATATATATATATATATATATATATATATATATATATATATATATATAATATATATATATATATATATATTATATATATATATATATATATATATATATATATATATATATATATATATATATATATATATATATATATATATATATATATATATATATATATATATATATATATATTTATATATATATACAGTGGGCCCCCGGTAATCCGGCCCCTGTATAATCCGGCGCCCCCTGTAATCCGACATGCCTATCATTATTGAATGTAAGTTCACATGCATAATTTTGCGAAAAAAATTGATGAATATTTTCATACTTCAAAATTTGATTTTTATTCTTAGTTTTTGATTATGCATTTGTTTGTATACAATTATTTCATAATGTGAAATTTAGTTATTATTTTCTGTAAGTTCTATAGCATTAATAAGGTTAATTTTATAATCAAACGTAAGCTGTCTATTGTGGTGTTTAATTTACTAAATTCGACATACATAGGTTTGTAGTATATTATGATTTGTAGTTCAGATAGAATCTTATCATTTTGATCTGTAATTTGTCGGATTACAATGTATTCTTTTTCAAAAAATTCCGGAATATAGGGGCTCTCAGGCAGTACTCAATAATCCGACAAATTCGATAGTCCGACACGGCCCCGCAAAACGTTTGTCGGATTACCGGGGGTCCACTGTATATACATGAACATATGTAGAGAAATGGAGCTATCGAATAGATCTAAACTATTATTCATTTTAATTGAGATTTTAAGATTTTTCGTTGAAATCTTAAAAATGTTGTAAGTGGCGATAGGTTCAATATGAACTGACGTTGTATATAAATATTCTTGTAGGGAATTTAATGCTGTATAAAGTTTATATGGACTATTCTCCGCTAGAATTAACGAGTGACTATCCAAAAGACAAAAATATACGAGAAACAAGAGTGAATTTTTTTTTAAATATCCACCTTTACCGAGCCTGTAGAACTAAAATGGTACAGTTTTTTGAAAAAATGTAAATCACTATACTTGTAGCAAATTTGATAATCTTCTATTTTCTACTGAAAAACTTTTTCACTGCAACGCACCGTTTTCAAGTTATAAGCAAAAAACTGAAAAATGGAACATTTAAACCCCCCTCCCTCCTCTAGCGGCACCGGTATTTGGAGGAGCTTTATTTTCCCTTGTTCAGGGGACCACTTCCTACATATTTTTGAAAAAATTGGAACTAGTATTTTCAGTTCCTCTGATTTTCCTATTTTGAGTGGACTATTGAACAGTTTTGTTCCTTCGTTTTCGAAGGTATTTGCAACTTCTGAAGTGAAGAAAATCTCGATATAAGTAGTAGATTGTCACAACATTACTATCAAATAGTAATGATGACATGCGTAGCAGATACCGAATGGGGAACCATGTTCAAGTAACTTTTTCACAAATAAGTGCTAATAAGTCCAAAACTCGACTAGTTAGGTATAGGTATGATATACATAGATAAAAAGGAAATTCTAGCAGCTTTCCGAAATTTCAATAATATACAGGGTATTCTATTTGAAATAATCAACTTACAGTCACTTTTTCAAGCAAATGAAATAACTGTATTTTTTACCACCCTGTATTGAAGTAACGAGGATTAGTCTGAAGTTCAGGAAGCCCCCAAATATCAACAAACATCAACTGAAAGTTCGATATCATAGTATTTCTCTTGATTTCCGACGAAAAAAATTAAAATAATTTTTATTTCGAATACGGTAATAGATAAGTATAGAAAAATATTATGAAAGGTTGTTAGAATAGTGTTGGAGATTCTAAAAATAATATTATATACAGGCTATTCCATTTGAAAAATCACAGTTGCTACTACTTTCTAATAAAAGTGGCAACAACGCATTACCAAAAATATTTTGATTGGATAGAGAATGTTCGATTATGCTCTCCATTGAATTTTCAAAGTGATCCGTTGTATTGTTCGCCAGAAACGTCTAATGTGCCATCCACCGTGAATCACCCTGTATATATATATATATATATATATATATATATATATATATATATATATATATATATATATATATATATATATATATATATATATATATATATATATATATATATTTATATATATATATATATATATATATATATATATATATATATATATATATATATATATATACATTATCACAATAAACAAATTAAAAAGTTTTCGTTGGAATAATTTAAACGCGCTGGCATTTTTTGCCATAAAATAATGACTGATTGTTTCTAATCATGGCTATTTTGATGAAATGATTACAAAAATTCATGAATTTCTAATAAAATCACAAATATTTCAAAAAGTTGTAACCTTAACCCTCACAATGGTAATAGCAGAAACAAATGAATTCAATTTTACACAACTTGACGTAAGAAAATACAGGGTGTTCTATTTGACCTATACAAGTTTTCGCGGTTATATTGAATTAATTTCAGTTATAGAACGTAGTTCTTCTTGTGTTGTTTCCATGTGACAAGAAGCAACTGATTATCTTTCACAGGAAAAAAGTAATACCGGTTCTTGTAAACCGTTGCACCTGTCAATTTTTCTATAAAATGTCAAATATCTCTGAAACGGCTATGGTTAGGCATAAGGTGGTCTTCACATTTTCGACTCAGAATATTATGTTCTTTTCGAAAACCTCAATATATATATATAGGGTGTTCCATTTGAAATAAGCAAGTTGGTATCGCCTTCCGGTATAAGCGGAAGTGCCAGCTGCTTGTAATTATTTTGGTTGAATTGGCCACATCGACATTAGTGATCATCTGAATTTTCAAAATTTTCTGATTTGTACTTTGTTTGTGAAAAATGTTTCGAGTAAAAAGTTGATAGTTTTGAGGCTGAAGTCCACTTATGCTAAAACCTCTTTCCTTTCCTAAATCATTGGGGGGGGGGGAAGGGGTCAACTTTGAAATGAAAAATGGGTTACCCTGTTTTTCAGTACAAATTCTTATTCTGCGGCAAAAAATACAAAAGTTTTGCACGAACAATTTTTCACGATTCCTCACAGATGACCCTGTAATTGAATTTGAAATTACCGTCTGAACGACAACGTCAGAATTTCATTTGAATGATCCATAGAACGGATAAAAGTGCAGTCATTGAAGCTTTTTAGCTTAGAAATTTTTTACTATGAACCGATTCACATGAAATTTTGGAATTAGGCTTATCTTAACCTTAACTTCAAAAGTGATATTGACCCGAACTCCGTTTTTACCCTGGGGGTGGTTGCCATACCTCTGTAGTGGTGGAAATTTTTTTTTCGAAATAACCTCGGATCTCGATATCGATAGAAGACCTAATTTTAAGCAAAAAATTTTTCAGAAAGTTTTTTCAGAAACCCAATACTTTTCAAGTTATTGGCAATTGAAAATTCGGAATTTTCCCACGATTTTTTCGAAGGTTTTATCTCCAAAAATATGCATTTTAACGATAATACTAAAATAAACAAAACTGTAGCAGGTAAAAAAATGAACAAATTGGTTTTCTATAGAGTGTTCTAGGTGCAATATTAAGCGAGATATTGAAGATCAACGCCGTTTTTCTTTTTGTCAGAAATTTAATCTATGCCATCTAGCGTAGAGCGAATAAATTTTATGCATTCTAGTGGAAAAGGATTTTAAAGTGATTGAAATAAGCTTTAAAATGAGCATCGTTAAAAGTCTCTTGCACGTGAAATGAGTGAGCTGTAATGAAAAATAGAGAAACATCTAATGGTTTTTTTTTCAATGGGTTTCATGAGTGCCACCAAAATTAAAATTAATCGTTTTCCGTCCAGAATAAACTTTAATATAAAGAGTTTGATGTATTGTAGCAGTTTAGCTGCTTTGAAACACATATTTTTTGAAAAAATCACTATTTTAACACGTTCGCGACGATGTGCGCCACCGGTGGCCCCCAAACGATCTATCCTCACAGAAGATGGGAACCATCGGTGGCCACTGATCAATATAAAGTTAAGACTCACATAGAATTTCACGTGTCAAAGATAGGCTTCTGATATTGAGGCAACGGCTATAGGAATAGTACATGTTGCTTTGGGTACCACCTATTGCGCACTCGTCTACTGAGATAGGTGTAAGAGAAAAAAAACAAGCAAATACATAAAAATATATGCTTATTTTTTTAAATCATTTCGAAACATGATAGTACAGCAATAAATGAACATGAATTAGTAAGTATACCTAACTACGAACTAAAAGAACATAAATCTAATTAACAACTAACTAATAAAAAAAAGTTTAGTCACAAAACAAAAAATCATCAGTCTGAATATAAAAAAAATTAACATGAATAAGTATACCTTACTATGTACTAAAAGAACATAAATCTCACTAACAACACTAATGAAAAAAACGTTTATGCTCAAAAAAACAAAATCCAATCGATTTTACATGGTGGCCACCGGTGGTACCCGACGCCAACAACGAAAAAATATTCATTGGTGGCGTCAGGAACCACCAGTGGTGCACATCGAAAATGGAATCAAATTACAAAAAAAACTAATATTTATTGTTCAAAAACACTTTATTTATACAAAAACACACAAATTAACAAAAATGAGACATAAAAAATTTTCGTCCTGAATTTATCGGCATACAACCTAACCATCGCCATCGTCGCGAACGTGCTAAGAAAAAATAATGTTCGTATTTTCGAAATAAACACCTTCCTTTCATAATATCTCAAAAATAATGGAAGATACGTAAAAAAGTGTAATAATAAAAAATGTAGGTGTTTTTTTGACAAAAATTTTGGTTTTTTTCCCCTGTCACACGAAAAATTACGGATATATGATTGTTTAAAGACTCACAGTCTCTCTCGAGCCCTTTGTCCCTCCACCGTTTCAAAATAAAAGTTTTTTCACTACATATCGTAATGAAAAAGTTCTCTTTTAATTACCTTTAAAATGGGTTTTCATAAGTTGTGATAGCTTCAAAATTGAAGGAGTTATGTCCCAAAAACTAATCGTATTTTTTTCTACTTAGTAAACTAATTATTAGTAAACTGAAAATTCTGAACTTTCAATTGCCAATAACTTGAAAAGTATGGGGTTTCTGAAAAAACTTTATGAAACATTTTTTGCTTAAAATTAGGTATTCTATCGATATATGAGGTCAATTTGAAAAAATAAGCACCGAAAAGGGGTGGCAACCACCCCTAGGGTGAAAACGGAGTTCCAGTCAGTATCACTCTTGAAGTTGAGGGTAAGATAAGCCAAATTCCAAAATTTCATGTAAAGCGGTTCATAGTGAAAAATTTCGGAGGTAAAAACCTATTTTACGCTTCAATGACTGCAC
>JARQZK010002345.1:80000-116949 GCA_030704885.1 Cynegetis impunctata | reverse complement strand
ACGACCGTAGATCGACAAACCATTAAGCAATAGTTCGTCGATCGCGGGTCTTTGAAAAGTGATGACTCTTATGAGAGTCGTAGGTTTGTTTGTCGCTCTGGAAGTTTATTTCCTTCCTCTCCAGCATTATTAAAAAATTGATATTCTGAGATTTAATGGCTGGGATATCTCTCGACTGAGTAGCTAGTGTCAACGTATTTGACAACAAGAGTAGGAAACTCTAGGTGATTCGACGTTCAGGAATGTTTTGGGAATTATTGCGGTTAAGCGATGAAAAGGTTATTGAAGGAGTGCCAACAAGATTTTGGAGGGTTTTTTGGAAATTCAGGGGGGGCAGGGTAGTGCACTCATGAGCGCGGTCTGGTTAAAATTTACTTTGAGATTACTCAAAGTCAATTTTGTTGTTTTGATGAGTTTATAGAACTCCTTTTGAGATTTAATATTGTTCGGAATGTTGCGAACAACATAACGAAAAAGTTTCGGTTTGGGGACAGTGGTACGATTTGAAGAATCGTCCGACGAATTGGATGAAAAAGAGGAATTTTGGGAGGTTGGAGGTTTGGGAATATTCAGCGTAAGTAGAGAGGGGATGGGGGATGTCGGAGTAACGTTTTTTTGACTCCTGGTGGTTCGTTTCTCCGAAGTATCGCTCTTGGGGGGATGTGCGTATAAGGGATGCTCACAAACTTTTGTACATTTTTGTTATTGCAGTATGGTCCATATAATTTCAAATTGATAAAATGTTTCTCTTTTTTCGAAATTAAACTATTTATTATTTTTAATGGAAAATCATTGTTAATACCTATCGCGCGAATCACGTCAAGTTCTACCATAAGGTCTTGTTTTGATAAAGGAACCGAAAAAGCCCTATGAATCATTGAGTTAAGAGCCGCGAGTCGATGGCTAATTGGACTGAAAGAATTATAACTTATGATGGCGTCTGAGAAAGTAGGTTTCCTGAATGTTCTATATGAAAATTTATCCTGTTGTTTCGATATTGTTAGGTCGAGAAAATTTAACGAATTATTTTGTTCTGTTTCTACTGTGAACTTGATCTTATCATGTATTGAATTTAGATATGTTAGGTATAATTTAATATGTCGGTCTGTCCCATTGAATCCAACCAAGATATCATCCACATAGCGGTACCAAAAAATAATATGTTTTTTAGATAGATCTGATTCTATTATTGTGGTTTCCATGTTGTCCATGAATATGTCTGCTAATAACGGACTGAGGGGAGAACCCATAGGAAGACCTGAATTCTGTAAATATATTTTGTTATGGAATCTAAAAAAGTTCTGTCTCAAAACAACATTAAATAATGTTGATAATTCTGTTTTTGTTGCTGGAAGTGTTTTTTGTTTTTCTAAGATGGTTTCAATTAAAGGTATACACTCTTCCGTAGGTATGTTAGGGAACATGTTGGAGACGTCGAAGGACACTAATTTTAAATTGATTTTGATTTAAAAAAAAAAAAAAAAAAAAAAAAAATTTAATTAGTGTCCTTCGACGTCTCCAACATGTTCCCTAACATACCTACGAAAGAGTGTATACCTTTAATTGAAAACATCTTAGAAAAATAAAAAACACTTCCAGCAACAAAAACAGAATTCTCAACATTATTTAATGTTGTTTTGAGACAGAACTTTTTTAGATTCCATAACAAAATATATTTACAGAATTCAGGTCTTCCTATGGGTTCTCCCCTCAGTCCGTTATTAGCAGACATATTCATGGACAACATGGAAACCACAATATTAGAATCAGATCTATCTAAAAAACATATTATTTTTTGGTACCGCTATGTGGATGATATCTTGGTTGGATTCAATGGGACAGACCGACATATTAAATTATACCTAACATATCTAAATTCAATACATGATAAGATCAAGTTCACAGTAGAAACAGAACAAAATAATTAATTCGTTAAATTTTCTCGACCTAACAATATCGAAACAACAGGATAAATTTTCATATAGAATATTCAGGAAACCTACTTTCTCAGACGCCATCATAAGTTATAATTCTTTCAGTCCAATTAGCCATCGACTCGCGGCTCTTAACTCAATGATTCATAGGGCTTTTTCGGTTCCTTTATCAAAACAAGACCTTATGGTAGAACTTGACGTGATTCGCGCGATAGGTATTAACAATGATTTTCCATTAAAAATAATAAATAGTTTAATTTCGAAAAAAGAGAAACATTTTATCAATTTGAAATTATATGGACCATACTGCAATAACAAAAATGTACAAAAGTTTGTGAGCATCCCTTATACGCACATCCCCTCTTCGAAGATCATTCAATTCTTCAAAAATAATAATTTGAATACTGCTTTTTCGAGTCACAGCAGATTGGATAGAATGATTTTTAATAACAAAATGTCAAAAGTCGATCCAATGAAGAGAACAGGAATTTATAGAATGGACTGTGAAGAATGTAATTCAACATATATAGGTCAGACCGGGAGATGTTTTGAAACCAGGCTAAAAGAACATCTAAAAAACGGAGAATCAGCATTTAGGGAACATCTTGAGTCAAAAAAACATAACATCTCATCCTCTTTCAAACCAAAAATTCTTCATTACTGTGATAAAGGTATGATAATGAACTTCCTGGAAGCCATGGAAATAAACAAGATCCAAAAATCCCATAATTACATTCTTCTCAATGACCAGTTAGACTTAAACCACTCCCCACTGTTAAATCTCTGATAACTTGGACCCATCGATTACATTTTACAATCCCCCAGGCACCGAACCGAAATACTTATATTTTCAAGCGATGTATTTGCAATTATGTATTCAGTCTTGATAATGCTGTAACAGGCGAAACTAGTCGAATAAAAAAGTTATTTTCATTTTGTGGTTTTTAGACAAGTTGTTTTCTTATTATTTAATTTTTAATATATATATATATATATATATATATATATATATATATATATATATATATATAAATATATATATAAATATATATTATATAATATATATATATATATTATATATATATATATATATATATATATTATATATATATATATATATAATATATATATATATATATATATATATATATCGCCCCCTTAGTGCAACAACTAGATAACTCGAATTTTATGCATTTTGAGTTATCCAGTTAAAGCTGATCTATTTTTCATGCTCTTTTCAATGCAACATCTAGATATCTAGTACGACCAACCAAACTCGTTTAAATAGTGACCAGAAATAGATAACTCCGGAAATGCACATTCTATAACAAGACATCTTGGGCTATCTAGTTGTAGCACTGGCATTATTGAGTTACTCGCAGGCAATTTCTTGGTCTCTATGAGATATCTAGTTGTGTGCTTGAAACAACAGGTGGATTTCTGTGCTACTGAATTGGTTTTACAGTGTTTTTCAAACGCTGTTAATGCAAAAATTATATCAAGGGGTAGGAAGGTTTTGGAAATTCTTCGTAGTCAATCACAAAATTTTGTATCTTTGTATCAAAGTCAACTACCTCTTAAAAAAGAAAAATACGACGACCTAATGTCTCTTTTCAAAATGAAATCTCCGGCACTCCCTAGCTTGTATGAAGCATTTCATCGGAGTCTCCCATTCCAAGGAGACCAAAGTAAAAGGCTTCATAACACAGAATCTTCCGAAAGTGATGTCCCTGATATTGATATTCAAGTCGTGTTAAGTGTTGAGATATTTTGTGTTTTAGTTGAACCATTCTTGTTTATTTTTCATTCCAAATAAAGTTGTATTTAATAAGTGATTTTCTTTTAATTGCTAGTGGTTATAAATAGATAACTCTACTTTTGTTGGCTAGATTTTCAGCAACAACTAGATATCTCATGTTTTTGATCAAATTCTGCAAATATATGAAACCTGATTGTCTAAAAAATTGACTGTACATAATTTGATATGCAACATATCTCTATACACATCAAATATTTTTGACTGCTTAACGGTTGTATTTTTTTAAAGTTTTGAAACTTTCAAATCGATTTTCTCGAAACTATAAATTTCAAGTTATCTAGTTGTTGCACTAAGGGGGCGATATATATATATATATATATATATATATATATATATATACATATATATCTTTAAATATATATATATATATATATAATATATATATATATATATAGTATATATTATATATATATATATATATATATATATATATATATTATATATATATATATATATTATATATATATATAAATATTTAAATATATAAATATATATATATATATATATATATATATATATAGATATATACAGGGTGGCCCACCTCATTCACCTTGGTGTTTCTATGAGAAATGAGAAGAGGAGAAAAAAAATTAGCACAGTCATATGTAGGTCCATGAGGAGCATATTTCAAAATTATTTTGAAATATACAGGGTGACGCAAAGAAAGGTATATTTTTTCTCATGAAACACCCTATATTTTTAAAATTTTTAGATACTATAGACCAAATAAAGGTAAGTTACTGTCATATTCCCTATACCTAAAACTGACTGTTTCTGAGTTATTTTGATAAAATAATAAATACAGACCGTAATTAAACAATTGTTTACACCCTGTAACATGTAACGAGCTGCTCGTAACTGAATTCACTGCTTAGCTAAAAGGTTAAAAAATAGTTAAAGTTAACTTCCACATAAAAGTTCTATTTCAATATTTTACAGAGTGTTGAAAACAATTGCATCAAAGTTTGGGCACATTTTTTATAGAATAATTTCTTAAAGTTAAATGGAACATCCTGTATAGGATGACATATTTTGACGCAGAATTAGATTCCCTTTAAAACTATATCAGTGTTCCCTATACCTATCTCCCATGATTACTACTCAAAAGACGTTTTTATATTCTACTTATGACTAATTTCTTTATCTTAAAATGGATTATCCTGTATTGTAATTGAAAAGAATTTTTAAAATCTGTTTATTAAGGAACACGTAGATTCGCTAAAAGAACGAGATTAAATTTTTGCGAATACGGTGTATCTCAAGCAAAATGCAGGCACAAGTATAAACTCAAATTTCGAATAAGAAGAGCGTTTCATTCCATACCGCAAAACATGCATATTATTATGGGTTCAGTACTCATTTCAAGAAAGAGTTCGCTTATGCATCGAGAATAATAGTCACCTCTTTGAGCATTTGTTGAAAGAATAATTGTTAATTTTTCAATAAAATGAGTTCAAAAATGTTTTTATGCAATACAGGAAGTTTCATTTTTAAGATAAAGAAATTACTCATAAGTAGAATATAAAAACGCCTTTTGCATAAAAATCCTTAGAGATAGGTATAGAGAACACTGATATAGTTTTAAAGGGAATCTTATTCTGCGTCACAATATGCCATCGTATACAGGATGTTCCATTCAATTTTAAGAAGTTATTCCATAAAAAATGTGCCTAAACTTTGATGCAATTTTTTTCACCACTCTGTACAATATTGAAATGAAACTTTTATGTGGAGTTTAACTTTATCCTTTCAGCTAAGCAGTGAATTCAGTAACGAGCACCTCGTTACATGTTACAGGGTGTAAACAATTGTTTAATTATGGTCTGTATTTTTTAATTTATTAAAATAACTCAGAAACGTTCAGTTTTATTTGGTCTATAGTATCTAAAAATATAAAAAAATATAGGGTATTCCACAAGAAAGAAAATAACTTTGATATGTACCTTTCTTTGCGTCACCCCTATATTTCAAAATAATTTTAGAATATGCTCCTCATGGACCTACATATGACTGTGCTAAATTTTTTTCCACACTCTCTTCATTTCTCATAGAAACACCGAGGAAAATGGGGTGGGCCAGCCTGTATATTTATATATTTACATATTAGAATAACCATTTATGTTTTTTCAGGAATGAGTGATGAGGAGGATCGTGCGGGTGAGTAAGAGAAAATTATGAAAAATAAATATACCGATAATAAAAATAAACGCATTTCTCAACTTATAAACCCTTATCCAGACCTATATTGTAAACAACAAGTTATTTTTCAATTTCTTTTCAGTTTTATAATGAAGTTAAAATAATCTTTCGTGGGGATCTCACTTTCAATCATTAAGAGTATATCCCAGGAATCAATGTCTGCATTATGTTTGAAGCTAAGCTATTCAAATTAAAACAATTTATTAACAGTCAGACTGACTACCAATGGTTTCACAATATAACCAGTCGTTAAAATATATATATATATATATATATATATATATGTATATATATATATATATATAAAATATATAACTATATATATATATATATATATATATATATATATATATATATATATATATATATATATATATAAAAAATATATATATATATATATATATATATATATATATATATATATATATATATATATATATATATATATATATATATATATATATATATATATATATATATATATATATATATATATACATTAAATAGGATAATGGGTTAAACGGATGAATTAAAGGCTAATAAAGTGTACTTCTTATATTCTTTGTCAACGTTTCGGCTTCTATTTAAGCCTTCATCAGGACTCTACAAAATTTTTACAATTAGTTCAATCAATAGCAAACCAAAAGGTCTCAAGACACCAGGACTCACCGAATGTTTGAGGTTATAAAATAAGCTAACATCTTCAACAACGGAAAAAACACAAAACTTATGTGACAAGCCATAAAATTATTAAACTGTACTACATTATATGAAATTATTTGAAATAAGATAAACGTGATTTTAAGAATTATTACGAATTCTACCCACACAAACATCGTGGTACCAAGAGAATGACAGCAATCACAGAATGCTCAACAACAAGTTGACAACTTAAGTTATAAAATTAAAATTAAAGTGACACAAAAATTTTCTTTTTCTTACTATCCTGACCTTAATAATCAATCAACAGAACTTTCATTGCTATTAGCGACGTCATACGCTATTAAAAATGAATAAATATTACTATTTTTCTCTATATCTATATATATATATATATATATATATATATATATATATATATATATATATATATATATATATATATATATATATATATATATATATATATATATATATATATATATATATATATATATATATATATATATATATATATATATATATATATATATATATATATATATATATATATATATATATATATATATATATATATATATATATATATATATATATATATATATATATATATATATATATATATATATATATATATATATAAATATATATATATACATATATTTATATATATATATATATACATAAAATTACCGTACTGCTACTATATATATTGTTACATTTTTGTTGTGAGTGGGAATGTGTGAATCAAAATACGCAATTAACGAAGTAAACGATTAATCGTAAATCAATTAATGAATAAATAAAAATAAAAATATATGTATAAATAAATTAAAAAACTTATAAGCCTCTAACACTATCTATTCACACAACCAATAATTATTTATGTACAAAAGTCTATTTATTCAATTTCACTAATATTTATTTTATGAGAATCAGAATTCAACTAACTCGCTGGACCCTACGATTGTTTCTAGAACGACTTTCCGATCTCGATTGTTCGGAAATTTTATTCGGTTAACAATCGATGAGTCATCATAGATATAAAAGATGATTTATTATAGACGTTACGAACTTGAGGAAGGATACTCGCTGCATTCTCCCGCGTCTTAAGACATTTTCGTCCCGAAAAGTCTGAAGTGTGCAATTGTTCTCTATATAGTTATATAGAAGTTTACGGTCTTCATTTCAGGCATTCTTCTGGGGTTGTGACAGCAGATAAAAATGTGAGTGGTACTAAATCTGAAGATGATTTCTAGCATATTCCTAATTGTTCTCCAGTTTAAACCGTCAATTCACCAGCAAGCTTTGGTATTGCCAGGCTCACGATATCCTTGAACAAAAGGGTACCCCTCAATTTTTCTAAGGCATTTCATCCATTGCAGTAATTTGGCCCTTGAGAGAAGATCCGCTTGGTTACCAAATAAATAAAGCTCCTACTGCCTGTCTGCTCATTAATCACTACTTCGATTACTTATCCAACTTTGGGATTCTGCCTCCGTAGTGTCGACTTGTCCAAATTCTTTCCTGATAGCGATGGTTATTCCACTGGACATCCTGAGATCTTCAACAATACAGTGGAGGAAGGAGTAATCGGCTTAAACCTTGAACAGATGTTATTGTTCCTCTTGAGTGACACCATACCGAGTTTTTTTACTGCTAGAATATGGACACATGAACTCTTCAGAAGACAACTCTTCTTTTGACGGATCAACGCTTCTTACTCTCATATCGTCTAGTTGGTCATCACTTTTGGCTTTCCTCTTAGTTGTTTTCTGATCCTGTTTGCGCTTCATCACTTAATCTAGCCCTTTCCAAGAAATCTGCATTTTCGGCGAATAATCACGATGGCGCTGAGGATTATATAACCAAACTAGGTCTCCCTGTTGAAATACTCCACTTTGCCTTGATGTCATATGCCTCTTCCATTCTATCGCATGGATATTTGAACGGTCTCGGTTGTGAATGTCACTCATTTTTCTGCGTAGTTTGCTGACGTGTTCTTCTCCAGCAATATCTTCACCTGGCAGGCAACCAAACCACAGGTCGCAATGTAGACGAAGTTCACAACCTATAGCAATGCTGCCGGGCGTTTTGCCAATAGTTTCGTGGATAGGAGATCGGTATGCCAACAAAAGCAGACATGTAAAGCGATCCCAGTCTCTTCATGATCTACCTTCGACAGGTACCGGTTTATCTTTCGATTAATTTGCTCTACCAATCCATCATACTGCGGATGTTATACAGTCGTCCTCGTTTTTCGAACGTTCAGAATCCTACAGACATTCTGGAACAATATGGATTCGAAATTTCTAGCTTAGTCTGAATGCAACTTCATTAGGACGCCAAAACAACAAATCCACTCTTCAACAGGAGTATAAACTAATGTCGCACCTTTCTTTTTGGCAAGGCGTACGCTTGTGTCCATTTGCTGAAGTAGTCCGTTACAATGATGATGTATTTATTTCCAGATCTTGTTTACTAAAATTGACCTGCCACATCGATTTCAACTCTCTCAAATAGGTTGCCCACGATGTACAGTCGCATTGAAGCTTTCTGGCAATTCTGAGGTCCATTGCTTTCCACGCAAATAGCTTACTTCTTGCACCTTTCCTTCACATCTCGTTGGCAGTTAACAAACAAAAAACCGTTCACCAAGTCTTCCGAGCATCCTTATTACACCAATGGTTCCATCATAGATTTCCTGCAGCACCTCTGGTAGTACCCTATTTGTGGGTATAATTAATTGCTTCGTTACTTCTGGATTCCTCAGAACACGCTTCAGAAGTTCATCACTTAAGATGATAGAGTTCCATTGGGACCAGTACGATTTCATGTTCGGTGAAAATGGGCGACATCTTGCCCCGTTGGTTTTCTGTTATTCTTTCAGTTGATGATGAGCTATAAATACAGTTCACCTTTCTGGTCTCGTTGAACCTCAGCGGACTACCAATAATTAATTCAGTAGTGTAATCCTGCAAATGAGCACTTCCTTTTCTCCGACTGCAAATTTTTGCTGTTCTCGGGGCATGATCTTCGTGATAAAACATCAGCATTTCTCATGGTCTCAATGATCCCAGCCCGATGTTTCGTGTCAAAGTCGAACTCCTGTAGTCTTTCAATCTATCAGCATGGTCTACTCTAAACAAAAATTTTCATTCGTACAGGTAATTTTAGAAGTGTTTGACTGCGTTTACTACCGCCAACAACTCTTATCGAGGTAATAACGATCTGATTTTGATAGAATTCTGCTGTAGTACCCAATAACTTGTTCAGCTTCTTCTTGAATCTGTGAAAAAGCAGCGCCTAGTTCTACATTGCTGGCGTCCGTATCCCGAATGAATCCATTATGCAGGAGAGGATAACTCATAACTTAATACACTGGTTTATGCCTTCTGCAGGTCCTCAAACGCTTCTTGGCTTTCGCCATCCTATCAGAATCGCCTCTCTACTTCTGTTAAACGTGTAATAGGCTTGGCAACCATTGCGAATCCTGGTAAGTATTGAAGATAGTAGGTGAATTATTTAATTACCCGTTCTTTCGCCATTTTTTGTCGCTCTGCAAGTGGTAGTCTTCTTGCCGACTGTCGAATAGGTAGTGTGTTTCCGGTTATAATTTTATGCTGAACAATTCATGTCCTACCCTTCTGTCATTGTCCATCGTCAAAGACATCCGGATAATTGTATATCCGTTATTTAAATTTTGTCCGTTCATTTGGTTTTAAATCATTTGAAGCGGTCGACAGCAGATTCATTCACTCTTTTCCGACACACAGTAAAGTCTTTCCTACTACAATTCCTTGACCTACCTCGTTCTCATCGATTCTTGGCTCAAACATCAGTATACTTCCATTTTCGGATTCGCCGTCCAAAGAATCCTTCACTATCATCTCACTGCGTTCAGAGATCAGAGCATCTTCCGTAAGAATTACATGAATCCTCTTGTTTTTCGATCAATGTAGCACGACTTCTTCTCCACTAACCTTCAATATTCTTCGCTGAAAATTCAGGTCAAATCCTATGGAGTGAATAATGCCCATGCCTACAATGACTTCGTCTTCAATATCTGCTACTGATGCTCGATATTTGAATTTTGTATTTCCTATTACCATCGTGATCTTCACGAGCAGTAGCGGTATCTCCTGTTGCAGTATGTAGTCGCTGGTTGGTAGACTTGATTTCGATGAATCGACAATATCGGTCCTGATAATTGTCTCCGTCACTCCTGTATCCAGCAGCAGCTCATGTTATTTGCCAATTACAAAGTCATATACAAAAACGCTGTTAGGCGTAGAGGAGGATAATATAATAATAATAATTATATATATATATATATATATATATATATATATATATATATATATATATATATATATATATATATATATATATATATATATATATATATATATATATATATATAGATCCACAGGAGTTTAATATATTGGTGTTTTTTCTTATTTTTTTTGTCGAAAAATCCTAGTTATTCTTTTCATGAAAAGAGTTCTGTGGAAATAAGCTGAATTTTAAAAATGAATTAGAGTTCGTTGTATAGGGTTAGAATGGGTTAGTATGAGTGTTTTAAATTCTGCAAGTAGGAAGAGGTGACGAGTCGACAAGAAATAATTTTGGGGGAATTTTTTCTATTATTTGTCGTATATAAAGCGATTTTTTTTTAAATTTTAGAGTAAATGGTGTGGGTATGAGATGGTATGGGTATGATACTGTTAATTTCTGCTCGAACGATGGAAATGCTTTGAAATATTACAGTTAACATGAACATCGACAGGAAATTACCACAAGGATATTTACAAATTTTTTTCAATTAAATAAATAATATTCATATTTTTAATGCGCATCTCAACGCGATACACTTCACGAGCAATAAAGGACCTTTGTGTCAGAGCTCTATTGCTCACGCATTTTTTTTCTCTTGTTACTTTACCCACAATATATAGAGAATATTACGGCTTACATTCATATTCTCATTCAAAGAAGATGTTTTCAATCAAGTACATAGTTGTTCAGACTTATGTCAAGTAAAAATTTTTGGAAAGTGTTCAGGCTTGAAAATTGAAAAATACTTTTGATAATATAACTATAAAGATAATTTATGTATTTGATATCAAAATTTTATGAGATAACTTTAGATTCAATTTCATTTATCATCCTCAAGCCACTCAAAAATGTGAAATGTTGATGGAAATTTGTCAGTTTTTATTGACATGTTCCTAACAACAAACCGCAGCATATGTTTTCATTACAAACTTTGATAAGTTTAGTAATAATGTGAATAATCTCCAAGGACTTCATAATCTAATTACTAAAAAGGACTAAATTCGAATAATAATTACTAACTGTCCCCAATGTATTCTCCTTTATTACATGGAAGCTAGATATAGAATACATTAGTTTTCAATAAAATTTTTTCAGTTTTTATTCAATTCATAATTCAACGAATTATTTTTAATTGATTGAATATTTTCGTGAAACACTTCATTCTGTAGAATTTGTGAAAGGTAGAAACTATTCAAAAAGATGCTTCATTGAAATCAGTACTTTCTTAAAGAGAAACGAAATGAGTTTTTATTGAAAAACATTTCAATATTTAATTTATATTCCTCAAAAAATATTAATTTATATTTCTTGGTCAATAATATTATATCATTAATCTTTTTCGACCAGTTTTCATAGTCGAAACGAACTTCATCTTTTATGAGTAGTTCCTTATTAATTTTTCTAATAACTTTAATGAAGTTACGTATTTTACATTACCATAAACGACCATAAGTGATTCGCTTAAACTGTTTTTTTTGGTAGCAATTATATTTAAATTTTTTTGGCATTTCACGAATAAAATATTGCACAGCTAGGTGAAACTTAAGTTTTTATTCAAGCGCAATCAAAAAATAAATTGAATTTATCAATCGTTCACGTTTATTAGTCCAAATTAAATATCACTGATCTATCTTGACAAATTTAAGCCGTCATTAAATCTTATTCGAATTCATTCATGTAGAGTTTGCTTTAGCCTAACATACAACATGAAACATTTTTGTACAGTGTGATTTTTCAATTCGAAATATACCAAGTATTAAGGTTCGTCACATAAGCCTCTTTTATTTGTTCTTAATATTTGATATTGACTTACTGAATAATTTGGATAACCTACTTTTCGCTTTTAGCTAAGACTGTATCCTTTTATTCTACAGTGGACTATTTTCTGTAGTTTCAGATCTCTAATTGTGTGCCTTGGTAGACAAAATTTTGTTTCGTATATTATATATATATATATATATATATATATATATATATATATATATATATATATATATATATATATATATATATATATATATATATATACAGAGTGTCCCGTAAATAACACGCCAGAGTGACACTGGAGGTAGATTGGCTTCAGGTCAATCAGATAACATCAACATAACCTTAGTAAAAGTTTTCTGGTTTTCGAGATATTGCCACTCTTATGTTTTTTTCAAAAATCCATACTTTTTGGTCATTTTCTCGCCTGTTTTGAATATAAATAAGTTCTAACTCATGGTTTTTTTTTCTTGTGCTATCATCAATATATAGTTGAGGTAATCGAACTATCATTTCATTAAAAACTAGCTCGCTAACCTCAAAAAAAACTAAGTTGTTTCAGTTTAATTTAAATCCGAAAACCTTAAGTAAAGTTTAACTATTTACTGTGAAAAAATATTGTACCAGACGGAATCAGCAAATGATCTTAAAAAGTAGCCTATTCAATGCTCTTTCGAAATCGGTATAACATTTGTGGTTTTTTCTTTCAGAAATCTAAGAATTCCAATTTTTGTCATTGAAGTCTTGCTACTTGCGAAATACACTGCGCCGCAAATTTAACGCATACATTAAATATTTCCTAAGTTTTGACTGAATATTTTCTCAGGCGGGGATCCAATTTGAATAAATTTTTCACCATATTATAGCTCCGTTCTTTGAGAAAATGCAATAGTTATAAGATGATCAAAAAAAATGAATAAACTTATTGTACAGGGTGTTTGAATAGCGACATGTTTTCTTCGTCCAAGTTTGCATCCTTCTGCGGGCAATATCGGATAGCACAGGCAGAAAAAAAATAGACGGTGTTATGATCGCATGTCTTCTAAGTAATTTGTTTTTTCAATCGTTTGTTTATCTTGAGCCACTTGAAAGATATTCATGTTTTTATAACCGCTCGCTCACACTTTTCAAACGAAATTTTTTAAAACTTTTTTGTTAACTTGTGAAGGAGACTGTGCAAACGAAATTGCATTAAAAGTTGACAACTTTGTTTATTTATTTATTTTGAATTGATTGGGCCGATACATGATGTAAATTAATAAAGATATCAAAACAATGGTTTATAAAAACAATATACATATTTATTTATATACACAAAGTAAAATAACGCATGACCCTCGTTTCCGTGAAACTTCATCTTCTACAGATGCTTGATGCTAACTAATAAATAGGTTTCTTCGTTGTATCGAATACAAGAAATAAATAAATGACAAATTGTGTAGAAAGGGTAAATAGAAGGATGGTTACAAATTAGTAAAGTAGGAAAAACCCATTCTAAACTGGTAGTCAGGTAGTTCGGTAATTTTGAAAAGATTCGGAAGGGGCTTGTAGTATGGAGAGACATACAAAAACAAATAAACACAGTTTCTACTTGTAAAGAAATTTTGTATAAGCAGCCTTCTTCGCAAATTAATAAAAAAGTTTTAAAAAATTTCGTTTGAAAGGTGTGAGCGGTTATAAAAACATAAATATCTTTCGAGTGTCTCGAGATAAACAGACGATTGAAAAAATAAATTACTCAGAAGACATGCGATTATAACACCGTCTATTTTTTTTTCTGCCTGAGCTACCCGATACTGCCCGCAGAAGGATGTAAACTTGGACGAGGAAAACATGTCGCTATTCAAACACCCTGTACAATAAGTTTATTCATTTTTTTTTATCATCTTATAACTATCGCATTTTCTCAAAGAACGGAGCTATAATTTGGTGAAAAATTTATTCAAATCGGATCACCGCCTGAGAAAATATTCAGTCAAAACTTATGAAATATTTAATGTATGCGTTAAATTTGCGGCGCAGTGTATTTCGTAAGTAGCACGACTTCAATGACAAAAATTGGAATTTTTAGACTTTTGAAAGAGAAAAACCACAAAAGTTATACCGTTTTCGAAAGAGCATTGAATAAGCTAGTTTTTAAGATCATTTGCTGATTCTGTCTGGTACAATATTTTTTCACAGTAAATAGTCAAACTTTACTTAAGGTTTTCGGATTTAAAGTAAATTGAAACAACTTGATTTTTTTTTGAGGTTAGCGAGCTAGTTTTTAATGAAATGATAGGTCGATTGTCTCAACTATATATTGATGATAGCACAAGAAAAAAAAACCATGAGTTAGAACTTATTTATATTCAAAACAGGCGAGAAATTGACCAAAAAGTATAGACTTTTCAAAAAAACATAAGAGTGTCAATATCTCGAAACTGTATATACAGGGTGTCCCGTAAATAACACGCCAGAGTGACACTGGAGGTAGATTGACTTCAGGTTGATCAGATGACATCAACATGACCTCAGTAAAAGTTTTCTGGTTTTCGAGATATTGCCACTCTTATGTTTTTTTCAAAAATCTATACTTTTTGGTCATTTTTTCGTCTCATAAACATAAATAAGTTCTAACTCCTGTTTTTTTTTCTTCTTGAGCTATCATCAATATATGGTTGAGACAATCGACCTATTGTTTCATTAAAAACTAGCTCGCTAACCTAAAAAAAAAATTAAGTTGTTTCAATTTAATTTAAATCCGCAAACGTTGAGTAATGTTTGACTATTTACTGTGAAAAAATATTGTATCAGACAGAATCAGCAAATCATCTTAAAAACTAGCCTTTTTAATGTTCCTTCAAAAACGGTATAACATTTGTGGTTTTTTTCTTTCAAAAGTCTTAAAATTCCAATTTTTGTGATTGAAGTCGTGCTACTTAGGAAATACACTGCGCCGCAAATTTAAAGCATAGCTTAAATATTTCCTAAGTTTTGACTGAATATTTTCTCAGGCGGTGATCCGATATAAATAAATTTTTCACCAAATTGTAGCTCCGTTCTTTGAGAAAAAGCAATAGTTATAAGATGATCAAAAAAAATGAATAAACTTATTGTACAGGGTGTTTGAATAGCGACATGTTTTCTTCGTCCAAGTTCATCCTTCTGCGGGCAATATGGGGTAGCTCAGGCAGAAAAAGAATAGACGGTATTATAATCGCATGACTTCTGAGTAATTTGCTTTTTCAATCGTCTGTTTATCTTGAGCTACTCGGAAGATATTCATGTTTTATAATTCTCACACTTTTCAAACGAAATTTTTTGAAACTTTTTTGTTAATTTGCGAAGAAGGCTGTGTATTCAAAATTTCTTTACAAGTAGAAACTGTGTTTATTTGGTTTTGTATATCTCTCCATACTACAAGTCTGAGCTACCCGATATTGCCCACAGAAGGATGTAAACTTGGACGAAGAAAACATGTCGCTATTCAAACACCCTGTACAATAAGTTTATTCATTTTTTTTGATCATCTTATAACTATTACATTTTCTCAAAGAACGGAGCTACTATTTGGTGAAAAATTCATTAAAATCGGATCACCGCCTGAGAAAATATTCAGTCAAAACTTAGGAAATATATAAGCTATACGTTAAATTTGCGGCGCAGTGTATTTCGCAAGTAGCACGACTTCAATGACAAAAATTGGAATTTTCAGACTTTTGAAAGAAAAAAACCACAAATGTTGTACCGCTCTCGAAAGAGCATTAAATAGGCTAGTTTTTAAGATCATTTGCTGATTCTGTCTGGTACATTATTTTTTCACAGTAAATAGTCAAACTTACTTAAGGTTTTCGGATTTAAATTAAATTGAAACAACGTAATTTTTTTTTGCGGTTAGCTAGCTAGTTTTTAGTGAAACGATAGGCCTATTGTCTCAACCATATATTGATGATAGCACATGAAAATAAACCATGAGTTAGAACTTTTTTATACTCATAACAAGCGAGAAAATGACCAAAAAGTATAGATTTAAAAAAAAACATAAGAGTGGTAATATCTCGAAAACCAGAAAACTTTTACTGAGGTCATGTTGATGTTATCTGATTGACCTGAAGCCAATCTACCTCCAGTGACATTCTGGCGTGTTATTTACGGGACACCCTGTATATATTTTATATATATAAATATATATATATATATATATATATATATATATATATATATATATATATATTTTTTTATATATATATATTTATATATATATATAATTAGTGTTTTATATCTTTATATATATATATATATATATATATATATATATATATATATATATATATATATATATATATATATATATATATATATATATATATATATGTATATATATATATATATACTACTACTGAAATTTAGCGTATTATACTATAGATCAGTTGAAAAATCAATGAAATCACTGCAATATGCACATTAAAACTCTTTGAAAGGAATAGAAAACTTCAACATGGAAAAAGCAAAGGAAATTAGTCTGAGAAAAACTGGAAACAGTAAGAATGGGAGAACAGGTACAAAATGAGCAATCTGATAAAGAAGTAGGAAATAATAGTGAAGTCACCGATGCAACCAACGAAATAGACTTCGAACAAAAACTCTTTGATAGACTGTTCATAAAACTGAGAGATGCTCTGGGGGCCGTCCAATAAAAAATGAAAAATATCCAGTGGAAAACGGAAAAGACATAGAAGTCCAAATCCAAGAAGAAAAGAAGACATCTGAAAGCAAGCAAGGCGCAAAACTGGATTTTTCAAGCAAACATAGTGCAAACTCATGATAGGGTACATAAACAATATACAAGACTCAACACATATTCTTGCTCCAGGGAGAACCCAATCAAAGGACAGATTATGCTCAAGTTGTTTCATTACTGGCTGGAGATGGCCCAAATTCATCAGTGAGCAATCAAAAACAGCTACCAAAAGTCAGAATAAATGGAAAAGACACTATATATTAGAAAACCAAAATGAGTTAAACTGAAATAAGACCTATTCTATTGTAGACCCCCAGAATGAAAACAAACACAAATAAGGAACCAACCAAGAAACAAACCAACAGCAGAAACCGAATAGAGGAAACAGGTTAATTGAAGAGCAAGCAAAACTTATGAGCGAGATGATAAATCTAGATGAGTCATCAAAAAATAGAAAAAGACAACAAATAGCTCACCATTCAAAACCAATTCCTTCGGCAAATCTGAGAAATAAAAGAAACACAAAAGCAATCTATGGAAATCAAGTGAAAGAGTTTTGCTTGCAAGCCTGCATTCCTTGGACATTCATCCACTCATCTAAAGTGCGCTTGGAAAACACAGGTGAGGACAAAGTAAACTTTATAAAGTCTAAAATCCGAAACTCAAATCCGAAATGTGGAGTGATAACCGTTAAATCAGGACAATATCTAAGCTTTAAGATAGTGATTCCGGAAAATTATAGCTTAAATATTCTGAATGGTATATTCCGACCTCGACACTTAGTTGTCAAAATATACAAAATGTCGGCAGGGAACATCTTCTTTCTGAGTGTACAGTACCGAGGTAAGGTGATGCCAAAATCCCAATACCAACCCAAAATAAGAAAGAATTCGGAGGAAATATGAGAGTCCTTCATGCAAATATCCGTTCTTTTAAGCACTCTGTAAACGATCAAATTTGTTTGACAAACTTGTTTGACAAACTTCTCATGTTCTTCAAGCAATGACATAAACGATCAAACCAAAGATCAAACAAATTTGTCAAATTCTTTCTTAGTTACGGTTTTCTCGTTGACGTGACGTGTCGCATTCCATGAAAATTGAGCAGTACGGTTTTGAATTTAGTTGTCAAAAATGCCGTCAATCCAATTTTTCATCAAACACTTCAAACACGTGAATTGCTTGAAAAAAGCATCAAACAAAGCCATAGACTATCAAACAATTTGACAAACACCTAAAATTCGACAAACAAGTATGATCGTTTACAGGGCGCTTAAGGAATAAAATGGAAGAGCTCGAAGCCTTTATAGCAGACAAGCAAATATACATAATCTGCTCAACGAAACACTGGATGTCTGAAAGCGAAATAACAACCATCGAACTTCCAGGGGACAGGCTGGCTGCCTTTTCAGCTAGACTAGAGACCACTGGGGGTATTTTTATTGAAAATTCCATTAGTTTTAGCACTATAAATTTTGGCTTTAACTTAAATGTAGAAAAATATATTGAGTACTGTTGTGTTTTTTTGGAGAATTTCAAAATTGACAACTCAAGTGATTCCATCCGCTCGATGTGAGATATTATCAATTGCCGTAGATAAATTAACGAAAGAACCTCATCAACACAAAATATGACCCGAAACAATTTCAATCATTACCTCTCCCAGATTGCCCAAAACCTTGTTAAAAACATCCCCAATTTATATGTTAACTCGATAGATATGATGCACTCATAATTTACTCTAAATAAATTATCCTTTACTGAGGTTACTTTTAACATAACCCGTGATGTCATAAACAACCTCGAAAACAAGAATAGCTGTAATATATTTGGGCTGAATGTGGAACTGATCAAGACAGTAAAAAATCTAATAATGTTCCTCTCACCAAATTAATAAATGTATGCATTAAGGAAAATACTTTATCGTCTATCCTGAAGAAGGCTGTAGTAGGAAACTTACAGACCTATTTCTCTATTATATATTGTATCGAAGGTCTTAGAGAGATGTATGACTGTGCACTTCGTAGACTCTTTCTGAATAGTTCGTTTGGCTTCAGAAAGAGAAAAACACAATGCTGGGTAATTCGTATATTGTGTCTTATATCACAGAATCTTTTCAAATACTGCAGTATAACTCTGATCTCCTTTGTGATCTTAGTAAAGCCTTTGATTGTGTGGATTATGGAATCCTTCTTCAAAAACTAAGTAAATACTACTATAACTTTTCATCTGAAAACATAAAACTCATAAGATCATTAATGTAGTGAGCTGAATACACTTGTGATTATTAATATAAAGAAAAAACTTTGTATAGAGTGTATAAATCAATTTTATCTAAATTAGCAGAGCGCTTTCGACATATTTGTCATCTTCAGTGCAACCTGAAAAGTAAACACTCTAATTGAACTAAATGTTATGTAATTAAAATTGATGTTAATAAAATGGTTATGAAATTTGGAAAAAGGTTCAACAATTTAGAGTACTCACTTTGTCAGGATACAGGAAGGAATCAATCAGAAGAAACAGAACAAGACATAAAACACACATCAGTTAAAATCATTTAGGATTAATCCAGTGAATCAATACATGGTAAATAAATTAATAAATTAATAAAATTGAACATGTGGACTTGTCTCCGCAATCTCTATCAGTCAACGTCAAACAAACAAAACACCAACTCAAGGCAGCAAAACAAACTAAATAATGAAAACTAAGGTGACAACCTAACAAAATAAATTTAAGGTTAATGAAGGAAAATCGTGAAAAGGATCTAAAACAAACTTTTATGGAGAGGAATGAAATCTCTGTCCAGTTTTACCTGAGAATTTAAACAAAGATCATTGTTAAGACGTTCTTTGGAAATCTCCAGTTCTTCGAACAAATCCAGTTTAAGAAAATTTCTGTCACTAATTTGGTGTAAAATTCTAGAGTTACTATCTGGGCTGAAATTATGATTATTAAACTTTAAGTGATTACCGAAAGATGAAGTATCTGGCTTTTTTAAATGTTCATTAATACGAGTTATAAGAGGCCTACAGGTACGACCTATATAGGAAGCAGAACAATCAGAACAGTTAAGCCTATAAACACCACTCTTTTTAAGTTTTTTAATTCTATCTTTGGAATTCACTAACAAGTCACTCAACCTGTTGCAAGACTTAAGGGAAATTTTCTTATCCGGAATGATTTTTTGAATGAATTTAGACATGTCATTACACAAGTTCAGATCAAAAAAGGGCATGGAAAAATATTTGTAACTAGGGAAAACATCAGAAGTAGCGCTAAAGGCTAGTTTTCTGTCCCTTCTGTATTTAAATTTATGAATTAACTTATTGATTATTGAGGGTTGATAGCCATTGTTAACAGCAATTTGCTTTATAATGTTCACTTCATCATTATATTTAGCTTGGGTTAAAGGAGTATTTAAAAGTCTGTTGATGTAACAATTGAAGGCAGCCATTTTATGTTGTATAGGGTGATTAGAATTGGACGGGATCACATGGTCTGTCTGAGTAGGTTTCCTATAAATCGAGAACTCTAATTTGTTGCTAGTTTTTGTGATAGTTAGGTCCAAAAAATTCAGCTGATTATCAATTTCTATTTCCAAAGTAAACTTTATTTTTGGATGTAAATTATTGAGGGAGTTCAGAATCTCGTGTGCATCCACAGTATTGCCCTCAATGAAAACCAAACAATCATCCACATAATGGTACCATTTTCGGACATTTTTAATTTTATCCACAATAAATGAATTCTCCAAATTCTCCATAAAAATGAGGAAGAAAATTTCTGATGAGAATCTCATCTTGACCAAAGCAGATAAGGGCAACTGTCTTGTCATCCTTGACAAGGTTGACTATTTGGAAAAAGTAGAAGAATTTTTTAAATAACAACAATTTCACTCCCTTAAATACAGATCCTTTGAGTAAATTCATCATTAAAACTAAAAGCTATATAAATCTTTGCGAGAACCTCTTTTGTGAATTCAATAAAAATTATAATTTGATTCCAAGCAACCCATTAATGCCTAGACTTTATGGTCTTCCTAAGATACACAAGTTGGGTATTCCAATCAGACCAGTGGTGAGCTTTTACAATACTCCATTTTCGAATTTGTCGTCCTTTGTCTTGCAGTTGATTAAAAACCTTACTAATTACAAACCTGCCTATTCGGTGACTAACACTTCTGATTTGATTAAAAAAATAGAAAAATTTCAACCTAATACCAATACTCTCATGATATCCTTTGATGTCAGCAACCTTTTCAATTCCAAGGTCTGAAACCTTACCATTAGTTTCTTGACACAAAAACAGATTTATTAACTTTGTTGAAATTTTGTATTTCTCAAGACTTCTTTTCATTTAATAATAAATTCTACCATCAACCTGAAGGTCTAGCAATGGGGAATCCTTTGTCTCCCTTTTTGGCCGACATTTTTATGGAGAATTTGGAGAATTCATTTATTGTGGATAAAATTAAAAATGTCCGAAAATGGTACCGTTATGTGGATGATTGTTTGGTTTTCATTGAGGGCAATACTGTGGATGCACACGAGATTCTGAACTCCCTCAATAATTTACATCCAAAAATAAAGTTTACTTTGGAAATAGAAATTGATAATCAGCTGAATTTTTTGGACCTAACTATCACAAAAACTAGCAACAAATTAGAGTTCTCGATTTATAGGAAACCTACTCAGACAGACCATGTGATCCCGTCCAATTCTAATCACCCTATACAACATAAAATGGCTGCCTTCAATTGTTACATCAACAGACTTTTAAATACTCCTTTAACCCAAGCTAAATATAATGATGAAGTGAACATTATAAAGCAAATTGCTGTTAACAATGGCTATCAACCCTCAATAATCAATAAGTTAATTCATAAATTTAAATACAGAAGGGACAGAAAACTAGCCTTTAGCGCTACTTCTGATGTTTTCCCTAGTTACAAATATTTTTCCATGCCCTTTTTTGATCTGAACTTGTGTAATGACATTTCTAAATTCATTCAAAAAATCATTCCGGATAAGAAAATTTCCCTTAAGTCTTGCAACAGGTTGAGTGACTTGTTAGTGAATTCCAAAGATAGAATTAAAAAACTTAAAAAGAGTGGTGTTTATAGGCTTAACTGTTCTGATTGTTCTGCTTCCTATATAGGTCGTACCTGTAGGCCTCTTATAACTCGTATTAATGAACATTTAAAAAAGCCAGATACTTCATCTTTCGGTAATCACTTAAAGTTTAATAATCATAATTTCAGCCCAGATAGTAACTCTAGAATTTTACACCAAATTAGTGACAGAAATTTTCTTAAACTGGATTTGTTCGAAAGAACTGGAGATTTCCAAAGAACGTCTTAACAATGATCTTTGTTTAAATTCTCAGGTAAAACTGGACAGAGATTTCATTCCTCTCCATAAAAGTTTGTTTTAGATCCTTTTCACGATTTTCCTTCATTAACCTTAAATTTATTTTGTTAGGTTGTCACCTTAGTTTTCATTATTTAGTTTGTTTTGCTGCCTTGAGTTGGTGTTTTGTTTGTTTGACGTTGACTGATAGAGATTGCGGAGACAAGTCCACATGTTCAATTTTATTAATTTATTAATTTATTTACCATGTATTGATTCACTGGATTAATCCTAAATGATTTTAACTGATGTGTGTTTTATGTCTTGTTCTGTTTCTTCTGATTGATTCCTTCCTGTATCCTGACAAAGTGAGTACTCTAAATTGTTGAACCTTTTTCCAAATTTCATAACCATTTTATTAACATCAATTTTAATTACATAACATTTAGTTCAATTAGAGTGTTTACTTTTCAGGTTGCACTGAAGATGACAAATATGTCGAAAGCGCTCTGCTAATTTAGATAAAATTGATTTATACACTCTATACAAAGTTTTTTCTTTATATTCATAAGATCATACCTTACCGACAGAACTCAAATTGTAAATGTCTCGGGGGTTTCATCTGCAGAGAGTGTGATTAATATTGGAGTCTGCCAAGGGTCGTTGCTGGACCCAATATTATTTTTAGTATATGTAAATGATTTGCCAGATATTCAGTGTGCGGCAATTATCACACTTTTTGCGGATGACACCACTGTTGCATTTGCGGCTGACGCATTAGATAAAGCTTTGGAAGGCTCTATGGCTGCACGAGGGAAGATTGAGGAATGGTTCTTTGCAAAAAACAGATTGCAATTGAATAGAGACAAAACAAAGAGGACAGTATTCTCATTGAGCTATGTGGGCGACCTAAATGATGATGCAGATGAGGTTATATTTTTGGGTATTCTTGTTGATATGGGACTCCAATGGAAGACGTATATAAACAGTATTTCAAGTAAACTGAGTAAAAGCCTTTTCATTATTCGGAATTTGTTTTTTTTTTCCAGTAGAGTAGTAAGGACTGCCTATCACTCTACTTTCCATTCTCAACTTTCTTATGGTCTCATTGCCTGGGGACACTCGACTTGACATCAGTTATAATATCACAGGAGCATCGAAAATAATCGATTATATTTCCGAGCCACGAGACGTATTTTGCGAAACATCCACGAGAGCGCAGCTCGAGTGGTTTTTTAAGAAAATACGTCGAGTGACGAGGTCAGTATAATCGATTATTTTCGATTGCTCGAGTGGTATTCGTTACGTTTATATAATGAATGAAAAATATTTATTTTTTTTTGACAAACGTCAGAACATCGTCAATATGAAAATATTCACATTTTGACACGAGGCGAAACACCAAAACGATTATGTCACGTCGTCAAGGGCATATTCACTTATCAATACGCGGTAATTATGCAAAATTCACGGATTATATTGGCCTATTCATACATGAGTTATATAATCAGTTATAATATCACAAGAGCATCGAAAATAATCGATTATACTTCCGAGCCACAAGACGTATTTTGCGAAACACCACGACAGCGCAGCTCGAGAGGTGTTTTAAGAAAATACGTCGAGTGACGAGGTCAGTATAATCGATTATTTTCGATTGCTCGAGTGGTATTCGTTACGATTATATAACGAATAAAAAAAAATTATTTTTTTTTGACAAACGTCAAAACACCGTCAATATAAAAAAATTCACATTTTGACAGGAGGCGAAACACCAAAACGGTTATATCACGTCGTCATGTTTATTCACTTATCAATACGCAGTAGTTATGCGAAATTCATGGATTCTATTGGCTTATTCTTACATAATTTATATAATGGTAAGTAGTTGCACAAGTGTATCAAAATTACCGATAATTTTGCATGACAGCATGTTGTCGAAATGCTACATGAGTTCATATTCATTTTGGGGGAAAGAGCCGGACACCGAAGGTTTCTCTAAAATATGAAAATGGCCGAATGCAGTTTTTTAAAGACAACACGCTGGAATGCGAAATTATTCTGTTATTTTGATGCACAAGTGTAATTTGGGGGAATATTTACCAAATGAACTTTCAACTTGTCAAACTCACGTTAGTTTTTCATAAATCCTTAGATTGTCATCAATAACCATCATATGAACTATGTTACTATGCAATTATCGGACTACGGTGCAATTATCGCAGGGCTCTTTCGCTTTATACAATGCAATTATCGCTGTAATTTTGCGAAAATTGCATTCAATTTACAGGTTATTTTTGACAGGAGGGAAATGTTCAGTTATAATATCACAAGAGCATCGAAAATAATCGATTATACTTCCGAGCCACGAGACGTATTTTGCGAAACACCACGAGATTGCAGCTCGAGAGATGTTTTAAAAAAATACGTCGAGTGACGAGGTCAGTATAATCGATTATTGTCGATTGCTCGAGTGGTATTTTTTACGATTATATAACGAATAAAATATATAAATTTTTTTTGACAAACGTCAAAATACCGTCAATATTAAAACTTTCACATTTTGACACGAGGCGAAACACCAAAACGAATATATCACGTCGTCATGGGCATATTCACTTATCAATACACGGTAGTTATGCAAAATTCACGGATTCTATTGGCTTATTCATACATGAGTTATATAACCAGTAGTAATACTATAAGTTCTCCAAAATAATCAGGTTATTCATCGATAACTTGTTGCATAATTACAAAGAGTGCCAGTTTGACAGTTTAAATAGCGGGAGGATTATTCTGTCAAACTGACACGATTTGTAATTATGCAGGAAGTTTCAGATGTATAACCGTATTTATTTTGAAGTACGTATTGTATTTGATACGATTATTTGTTGAGTATATTAAGTAAAATTCTCGGAATCGACTCATTTTTAAACAGTTAATAATAAACATCAAAATTTGACGGTCCTGTTAGATTTAGAACGGTAGAGCTACTCTATGTATAATCAAGTATTATCGAAATTATACAAGGTAACTTAACTAAATTGATCGTTCTAATTGGTTGACAATCATACGAAAAAATTTATCAGCCTTATTCATGGTAACGGGTAGATAACGAATAACGAGTACTTCAATTCAAATTAATCTTTTTCTCTTATGCAGGTCCGACTCCTAAACCTGATGACTATGACGATGAATATGATGGTTTTATAGACCCAAGTATGCTGTTGACAAGAAGTAAGAAACTTCAGTATATTTTACTTTTATAAATGTATTCACTACTATTCATAATAGAAAAAATATATATCTGCATATTCAATCCAAATGTAGCAGAAATGAATGCAGAATTTTTGATAATTATTCAATATAGATTCAATTGAATTAATTCTTATGTTATCCAACATAGTGAAAAGCTTTTCTCTCATCAGGAAATGTAACTACATAGTTACAGAAGTAATGACTAAGTTTTAATTCCTTGAAATAAAAACCTAAATAGCAATATTAACGCCAATTCACTTGGTGAAACATTGTCTGAAGTCATAAATCATAAAATCAACACTTTTCTTGATTCCATCAAATATATAATATTTGCTCGTCATATATGTTTCGGTCTTTTCTATCATTATCAAAAGTATTTTTTCCGCAAACATCAAAAAATGACGACTTTTTCAACCTCGGTTCTCAATGTTGAAGTTGATTGCTCAGACGACCTTTAGTTTTTGTTTTTTTGTCCGGCCGTGAGCGTACAAAACAGTACACTTTTTTGTACTTTTCAAAATTATACTCGTGCATCAAAATAACCAGATAATATCGCATTCCAGCGAGTTATCTTTGAAAAACTGCATTCGGCCATTTTCATATTTTGGAGAAAGAGCCCGACACCGAAAGTGAGAGCTATGCAGTTTTTTGACAATACGCTATCATGCAAAATTATCGGTAATTTTGATGCACTTGTGTAATTACTTACGAAAATGAATTGATATGCATTAACTATGTAATCTTTTATATTTTAGAAAATGGATTTGGAAAATTCTCAAGATTAATTCATTCTCCATATTCAGATGAACATCTGAGGAACCACGGTGAGTAAATTTGATGTTCAATATAAAACAATTTGGATTAAAAAATATTTCTAGAGATTCCCATTATGTATAATTTAATTTAAATTTTAAAATTCATTGACTTCAATCTATTCTTCATGAATAAATGAATTGAGTAACAACTATATCGAATAATTCTGAATTGCCATGTGAAAAAGGGTTTTAATTTTGATGTAATATTTGATGTACACATACGTATATATGATATACTTAATTATACATATTTATAAACATATACAATATATGAAATTTTCGAGTCGCCATAACTGTTGTTTACTTATGAAAGAGAGATTCGAATTATTTTACACTTGTTAATTTGAGATTTGTTAGGTTTTCTTTGCTGTGATTTTGAAAAAAAGAACGATTCGATATGATTTTTATCCTCGAAAATGTACGCAAAATGAATTTTAAATTGCTCACTTGTTTCGGAATCCTTGATAGACATAATACGCACTACTACTGAGATTCCGATACGCATGAATTTAAAAATATAGATAATCAGCACAGATGGTCCGTGAATGTGTGGAGAATAATAGGCAAATTTTGGATTGGCACATATGTTTTTGATGATCATTAGAATGATACATTGTTTCTTGATTATTAGATGAAGAATCAACTACCGATTTTACTAGAATAAATTATTTTGAATAGAATAGCAAATATGTGGTTGCAAATGGATAGAATCCCTTCACATTATCATCATAAGGTCTGCCAATTTTTAAATGTTAATTTTCAAAATGAATGCATTGGAAGAAATTACCTCGGAAATGATCCACGAGATCACCTGATTCAACTCCTTCGGGCTTCGACACACGCGAGTTGATATGAAATAGCGCATAGAACAATCTTTTATGAAGAAGAAATGAATGGTTTTGAAGAACTTTTTCTCTCCGGGCTTCTTTTTATGAGGGTTCATAAGAGGAATCGCTCATGACACACCTCCCACCTACATTCAATGATGCTATCTAATGTAGCAATATCTCTGAAGAAGGAAATCCGGTTGTGTTTAGCAATGAATGGTCGTCATTTTGAACATTGATTATAAACACGTTGCTAGATATACCCATCATTATTTCATTTAGATCAGCATTCATACTTTAATTGTTACAAATAATCTTTAAATTATTATTAGGTTAATCCAATTATATTTCAACTTTTGATTATTACCAGTAATTGATGACATGTCAAAGTTTCATGGGCGACTTGAAAATTTTTTGAAGTATGAAAATATTCGATTTTACCAAAACTGTGAAGGAATATCTATATGAATGCCAAATAATTGAATTTTCACATCTGCTGTGAACAAAAAATAGAGGGTATGTATGTTCAAATCATAGAAGTTATATAGGTTCACAATTCATAATTATTGGGTGCTCATTACTGAATGCCCTGTATGAGTTATAAAGTCTTTCACGAAAGGAACATTAAATTTGGGTGACTGTCTGAATTCATGAAAAATTTGGCATAATGAATGCTCATAAATGCAGAAAAATCAAACTTCATCAAAATATGAATAATCTCAAATCTTGCAAGTTATATGTGAGGTAAATCTTAATGAAGCCTTTTGTTCTGGCCGTAGAAGCTGAAAATGTTATATTATATTGAGCATTCCATTGATTTTTTCGAAAGACCGGTTTAACTTCAAAATAATTCTGAAAGGTTCTTCTAGTGTACCTACCCATTCCATACCTATTTTTGTTTCTTTACGAAATCATTTGATCTCGATGTTCTTTGGCCGGAATACTCCTTCATATATCATTCATATATATATATATATATATATATATATATATATATATATATATATATATATATATAAAAGTTTTGATAAAGACACGAATACGTCGAGTGACGAGGTCAGTATAATCGATTATTTTCGATTGCTCGAGTGGTATTCGTTACGATTGTATAACGAATAAAAAAAATTATTTTTTTTTGACAAACGTCAAAACACCGTCAATATGAAAAAATTCACATTTTGACAGGAGGCGAAACACCAAAACGGTTATATCACGTCGTCAAGTTTATTCACTTATCAATACGCAGTAGTTATGCGAAATTCATGGATTCTATTGGCTTATTCTTACATAATTTATATAATGGTAAGTAGTTGCACAAGTGTATCAAAATTACCGATAATTTTGCATGACAGCATGTTGTCGAAATGCTACATGAGTTCATATTCAGTTTGGGGGAAAGAGCCGGACACCGAAGGTTTCTCTAAAATATGAAAATGGCCGAATGCAGTTTTTTAAAGACAACACGCTGGAATGCGAAATTATTCTGTTATTTTGATGCACAAGTGTAATTTGGGGGAATATTTACCAAATGAACTTTCAACTTGTCAAACTCACGTTAGTTTTTCATAAATCCTTAGATTGTCATCATAAACCATCATATGAACTATGTTACTATGCAATTATCGGACTACGGTGCAATTATCGCAGGGCTCTTTCGCTTTATACAATGCAATTATCGCTGTAATTTTGCGAAAATTGCATTCAATTTACAGGTTATTTTTGACAGGAGGGAAATGTTCAGTTATAATATCACAAGAGCATCGAAAATAATCGATTATACTTCCGAGCCACGAGACGTATTTTGCGAAACACCACGAGATTGCAGCTCGAGAGATGTTTTAAGAAAATACGTCGAGTGACGAGGTCAGTATAATCGATTATTGTCGATTGCTCGAGTGGTATTTTTTACGATTATATAACGAATAAAATATATAAATTTTTTTTGACAAACGTCAAAATACCGTCAATATTAAAACTTTCACATTTTGACACGAGGCGAAACACCAAAACGAATATATCACGTCGTCATGGGCATATTCACTTATCAATACACGGTAGTTATGCAAAAATCACGGATTCTATTGGCTTATTCATACATGAGTTATATAACCAGTAGTAATACTATAAGTTCTCCAAAATAATCAGGTTATTCATCGATAACTTGTTGCATAATTACAAAGAGTGCCAGTTTGACAGTTTAAATAGCGGGAGGATTATTCTGTCAAACTGACACGATTTGTAATTATGCAGGAAGTTTCAGATGTATAACCGTATTTATTTTGAAGTACGTATTGTATTTGATACGATTATTTGTTTAGTATATTAAGTAAAATTCTCGGAATCGACTCATTTTTGAACAGTTAATAATAAACATCAAAATTTGACGGTCCTGTTAGATTTAGAACGGTAGAGCTACTCTATGTATAATCAAATATTATCGAAATTATACAAGGTAACTTAACTAAATTGATCGTTCTAATTGGTTGACAATCATACGAAAAAATTTATCAGCCTTATTCATGGTAACGGGTAGATAACGAATAACGAGTACTTCAATTCAAATTAATCTTTTTCTCTTATGCAGGTCCGACTCCTAAACCTGATGACTATGACGATGAATATGATGGTTTTATAGACCCAAGTACGCTGTTGACAAGAAGTAAGAAACTTCAGTATATTTTACTTTTATAAATGTATTCACTACTATTCATAATAGAAAAAATATATATCTGCATATTCAATCCAAATGTAGCAGAAATTAATGCAGAATTTTTGATAATAATTATTCAATATACAGATTCAATTGAATTAATTCTTATGTTATCCAACAAAGTGAAAAGCTTTTCTCTCATTAGGAAATGTAACTATATAGTTACAGAAGTAATGACTAAGTTTTTATTCCTAGAAATAAAAACCTAAATAGCAATATTGACGCCAATTCACTTGGTGAAACATTGTCTACAGTAATGAATCATTAAATAAACTCTTTTCTTGATTCCACTAAATATACAGGGTGATTCATTAAGGGTGGCGACCGGCCGTATCTCGAAAACCGTATGTCCTAGAATTTAGGGAAAAAAATTCTTATATGCAAATCTGCCCTAGAAAAATGATTAAAAATGTTTTTGAGTCCATAGTTTCCGCTAGGAGGCGCAATCTACCACTTATAACATATAATTGGATTTTTTACGAAATATTCCCCAATTCAGGCTGGAAAAAAATATCAAATTTAGAAACTACTGTCCTAATTCCACAACTCTTGTTAAAGTAATTTTTCTGTATTACCTATTGTTAAATGGTGGGGGAAGTTCTCTTTCTTTGACATAAAAAAGACTGTAACTCCATAATGCATGAACCGATTTTCGAAAACGTAGACTCTATGCAAAGAGTATTGAATGTAGATTTCAGTAACAAATAACAAAAACACTTTCAATTTTCCAATCGGCAACTAGAGGGCGTTATGTAACACCTGGCTCTATTTATGATTTTTTTGAGAAATTTCAAATGCAATGCTATAAATCTAACTAGCTAACAGAAAGCCAAATTTGATGACTTATTGACGTGTCGAAACCGTGAACTGATATCTCTTTTCATTCCAAAGATTTTGGAATTTTTTGATGAGTGTTGGTGATTGTTGGCTCGCCCTGTAAGGTGGAAGACAAATTATGTTGCTAAAATTGTTTTGAGGAAAAAAAAGGGCAAGTAGAAACGCATCATGAAAATATTTATCAACATTACATAATGAAACGAAACTAGTCCGGTCAAATTAGACCAAAAAATAGGAGTTATAAAAATTCGTTATAAAAATTCGCACCCATCTGAAAATTGGTAGGATTGTTCAAAACGCCATTATAAATGAAATCTGAAAAGTCTTCATCGATCTGATACGTGCAAAAAAATTCGGGTTCGAATATCATAAAAACGTTTTTTTTCGATTTTCAGCAAGGCAGTAAGTTTTATCATGAAATTAGTTCAGACAAAAATTGTAGATCACCTAATCATCTATAAAAAAACGGTTTCATAAATTTTTTCCTCAGAGCCACCGTTTTTGAGATTAACGATTCAGAAAGTTGAAAGAAATGCAAAAAAACACTAGCTCAAAGGTGGCGTTGAAACGTGCATATTATGACGATTACAACTCTTTCAACTTTTTGTTATATCTCAGAAACGGCGACTCTTAGAAGAAAAAGTATTTTGAAATTTTTTATAGATAATTATCTGATCTACAATTTTTGTCTAGGCTAATTTCATGCTGTTGTGAAATAATATGATAAGGGTGCATTTTATAATCCTTTAATATTCTTTGCACCAAAGGATAAATCAATCCTAGATCTCTTGCAATTTTACGAATACTCAAATGGGGTTCGGACTTAATTAACACCAATACGTTAGTAACATTTTCTTCATTGCGACTTCTACGTATCCTATTTCTGAATGCGACAGGTTGAACATTGCCGGTTTCTCGCAATCTTTGTGCCAATCTTTTGAATAATTTCCGAAAATGACGCCGTCTTTCAGGATATCGTATCGCATACCTACTCCCGTTCAGCAATTACTTCATTTTGTAGACTTTCAAAATATATACTGGGCATATCATATGCCTCTCCATTTGAATAAAAAGGCATTATAGAAGAGTTAGTTTGCAAACAGTCAGAATAAATTTGACAGCAATGAAAACTTAAAAGTAAACAATCATAAAACATTGGTGTCATTTCCATAGGTAACTTGCTGACTTTTGAAACATCTATCTCTCAACAGTTTAACATCATTCGTAATATTGCAGCTCGTCCATGAACATAAAACTATAAGAGACTGTTTGAGAGATTTGGGATTGAATTTTTACCCGAAAATTTTTATCCGAAATAGTTCAAAGCAAATAATGGCAAGCATTTTGAGTATTTAAAATAATGAGATAGTGAAAGCGTTTTGTAAATTTCTGTTATGAGTAGCTTCCTTAGTTTTGTTTCATTATATAATGTTGATAAATATTTTGGTGATGCATTTCTACTTGTTATTTTATATTCAAAACACAATTTGAGCAACATAATTTCTCTTCCACCTTACAGGGCGAGCCAACAATCATCAACACTCATCAAAAAATGCCAATATCTTTGGAATGAAAAGAGATATCAGTTCGCGGTTTTAACAGGTCAATAAATCATCAAATTTGGCTTTTTGCTAGCTAGTTAGATTCATAGCATTGCATTTCAAATTTCTCAAAAAAAATTATAAACAGAATTAGGTGTCACATAACGCCCTCTAGTTGCCGATTGAAAAATTAAAAGTGTTTTTGTTATTTGTTACTGAAATCTACATTCAATACTCTTTGCGTAGAGTCTACGTTTTCGAAAATCGGTTGATGCATTATGGAGTTACAGCCTTTTTTATGCCAAAGAAAGCGAACTTCCCCCACTATTTCAGAATAGGTAATACAGAAAAATGACTCTTACAAGAGTTGTGGATTTAGGACAGTAGTTTCTAAATTTGATATTTTTTACCAGCCTAAATTGGGAAATATTTCGTGAAAAATCCAATTATATTTTATAAGTGTAGTTTGCACCACCTAGCGAAAAACTATGGACTTAAAAACATTTTTTGCACGACCGGTCATAAAATGCTGTTTTTTTGCCCTACGAATAGAGCGTAAAGAAGGCTTTTTTTGCCCTAGGGCTGAAAAACTTTTTTTGCCCTAGGGCGAAAAAAACTTTTTTTGCCCGGTAGTGAAATTTTGTAGAACAGAGAAACATATAACTCATATTTTATTAAATAAACATTACAATACTATTTTTTGCCAATATTTACTTCAATCTTAAAATTACTGCAATTAGTTAGAGTAAAAGTTTTAGAAATGTCATCTAATTCGAATAGATTTGTCAGTTGGATTTATTTAGACGCTAGTTATAGAATATGATGCGCGTTTCCAAGGATACCTTATAATTATTTTAAACCACAGCTGAGATGATTTTAAGAATATCTCTATGAACATTATTGTTATCAAAATCATCGTAAAATATACTTCTTAATTTATTACTTTTAAGGTCGTGCAAAAAATGTAGTATGCATCACGGGCGTAAATGCGTGTTTTGCCCTCAGTCGCTTGTTTTCCTCGACCTGCGGTCTCGGAAAACAACTTGCGCCATCGGGCGCTTTATTTACGCCCTTGATACATAAATAACTATTTAATCTTCTTTTTAGGGCAGATTTGCATATAAGAATTTTTTTCCCCAAATTCTAGGACATACGGTTTCCGAGATACGGCCGGTCGCCACCCTTAATGAATCACCCAGTATAATATTTGCTCGTCATATATATTTCGGCCTTTTCTATCATTATCAAAAGTATTTTTTTCCGCAAATGTCAAAAAATGACGACTTTTTCAACCTAAGTTCTCATTGTTGAAGTTGATTTCACAACGTCCTTTTGTTTTCACTTTTTTGTCCGGCCGTGAGCGTACAAAACAGTACACTTTTTTGTACTTTTCAAAATTATACTCGAGCATCAAAATAACCGGATAATTTCGCATTCCAGCGTGTTATCTTTGAAAAACTGCATTCGGTCATTTTCATATTTTGGAGAAAGAGCCCGACACCGAAAGTGAGAGGTCTGCAGTTTTTTGACAATATGCTATCATGCAACATAATCTGTAATTTTGATGCACTTGTGCAATTACATACGAAAATATAAAAAATAAATTGATATGCGTTAAATATGTACTCTTTTATATTTTAGAAAATGGATTAGAAAAATTTTCAAGATTATTTCATACTCCATATGCAGATAAACATCTGAGGAACCACGGTGAGTAAATTTGATGACCAATATAAAACAAATTGGATTCAAAAATATTTCTAGTGATTTCCATTATTTATAATTTAATTTAAATTTTCAAATTCATGGACTTAAATCTATTCTTCATGAATAAATGGATTGAGTAACAACTATATCGAATAATTCTAACTGAAAAAATTTCCATGTGAAAAAGTGTTTCAATTTCAATGTAATATTTGTTGTACAGATACGTATGTACGTCTATCGTATATACATATAAACATATACAATATATGAAATTTTCGAGTCGCCATAACTGTTGTTTACTTATGAATGAGAGATTCAAATTATTTTACACTTGTTAGTTTGAAATTTGTTAGGTTTTCTTTGCTGTGATTTTGAGAAAAAGAACGAATCGATATGATTTTTATCCTCGGAAATGTACGCAAAATATCTGCAAAATTGCTTACTTGCTTCGGAATCCTCAATAGACATAATTCACACTACTACTCAGATTCCAATACGCATGAATTTAAAAATATAGATAGTCAGCACAGAAGGTCCGTGAATGTGTGGAGAATAATAGGTAAATATTTGATTGGCACATATGTTTTTGATGATCATTAGAATGATACATTGTTTCTTGATTTTTTTGATGAAGAATCAACTACCGATTTTACTAGAATAAATTATTTTAAATAGAAGAGTAAATATGTGGTTGCAAATGGATAAAATCCCTTCACATTATCATCATAAGGTTTGCCACTTTATAAATGTTAATTTTCGAAATGAAAGCATTGGAAGAAATCACCTCGGAATTGATCCACGAGATCACCAGATTCAACTCCTCCTGAACGGTTTCGAAGAACTTTTTCTCTCCGGGCTTCTTTTTATGAGGGTTCATAAGGGGAATCGCACATGACATACCTCCCATCTATATTCAATGATGTTATCTAATGTGTTTAGAAATGAATGGTCGTCATTTTGAACATTGGTTATAAACACGTTGCTAGTTATACCCATCATTATATCATTTAGATCAGCATTCATACTTTAATTGTTACAAATAATCTTTGAATTATTATTAAGTTAATCCAATTATATTTCAACTTTTGATTATTACCAGTAATTGATGAAATGTCAAAGTTTCATGGGCGACTTGAAAATTTGTTTAAAGTATGAAAATATTCGATTTTACTAAAACTGTGACGTAATATCTATATGATTACCAAATAATTGAATTTTTACATCTGCTGTGAACAAAAAATAGAGGGTATGTATATGTTCAAATCAAGGAAGTTATATATGTTCACAATTCATAATTATTGGGTGCTCATTACTGAATGCCCTTTATAAGTTATAAAGTTTCTCACAAAAGGAACATTAAATTTGGGTGATTGTCTGAATTCATGAAAAATTTGGCATAATGAATGCTCATAAATGCTGAAAATTCAAACGTAAACAAAATATGAATAATCTCAAAAACTCCAAGTTATAAGTGAGGTAAACCTTAATGAAACCCTTTATTTTGGCCGTAGAAGCTGAAAATGTTATATTATATTGAGCGTTCCATGTAAAAATAACCCAACTTCGATCAAATTAAATTTTTTCGAAAGACCGATTTAACTTGAAAATAATTCTGAAAGGTTCCTCTAGTGTACCTACCCATTCCATACCTATTTTTGTTCCTTAACGAAATCATTCGATCACAAATTTCTTCGGCGGGAATAACCCTTCATATATCAAATATACAGAGTGACACAAAAAAGATACATATCAAAGTTACATTTTTTTTCACGGAACACCCTGTATTTTTTTTTAATTTTTAGATACTACAGACCAAATAAGGGAAAGTTACTGCTATGTTTTCCATACCTAAAACTAACCGTTTCTGAGAATTTTTGAGAAATTAAAAAATACGGACCATAATTCAGAGATTGTTTACACCCTATAACATGTAACGAGCTGCTTGTAGCTGAATTTACTGCTCAGCTGAAAGGTTAAAGTTAACTACTACATAAAACTTTCATTTAAATATTTTACAGACTGTTGAAAAAAATTGCATCAAAGCGTGGGCACATTTTTTATTGAATAAATTCTCAAAGTTAAATGAAACATCCTGTATTTAATTTCTCATAAACTAACCGTTTATGAGAAATTAAAAAATACGGACCATAATTCAAAAATTGTTTACACCCTGTAACATGTAACGAGCTGCTGGTAGCTGAATTTACATCCTGTATTTAATGACATATTTTGACGCAGAATTAGATATCCTTCAAAACTATATCAGGGTTCCCTATACCTATGATTTTTACGCAAAAGACGGTTTTATATTCTTCTTATGAGTAATTTCTTTATCTTAAAACTGGAACATCCTGTATTGTAATGAAAAGCTGAAAACATTTTTGAACTAATTTTCTGGAAAAAATAACAAAGGTTTATGGTATAAGAATTATTATTTAAACAAATTCTCAAAGCGATGCTCATT